>JAACNH010000971.1:0-116228 GCA_019447015.1 Hymenochirus boettgeri | reverse complement strand
GTTGGTGAATATGATAGGCCTTTGGATAAAACGGAAGTCTGGGACTCAGTAAGTATCACATCCGACAAGTTTATTACATTCTGTACCTCATAGGTCTCTCCTTTTGAGGATTTCGCAGACCATATCCGTGCCTTCTGGTGTCTCTTTCCTCCTCTTCTTGTCTTTCTCGTGGTACCTGACTCCTCTTGTACTGTCTCTTTTGACGGTCCTTTTTCCGTTGAACCTCCGGTTTCTCCATACCTTTGCGTGAAGGTGGGTTGTTCCCGGTGGAAGGTGGTCTCTCCATCTCTTCCTCTGATAAAAAAGACTCCCGGAGACGTCGCCTAGAGGCAGGGCCGGACTGTGTCGAACCTGTGGAGGACATATCATCAGATGTTTCACCATCCGTGCTAGAGAAAGTTAAATTTTTACTGTTAGTACTCATAGACTCAGATCTATTTCTCTTATACCTAAGGATAGAGCGCGGTCGCTTCCATACATAGACCTGGTCGTTCTCATAGTCTAATTTGTCCCTGATGAATTTCCGTTTCTTGCGGTCACTTATTTCCTCCTCCAATTTGTTCAAATATGTTTTCAATTCCTGGTCAAATTTAGAAAAAGATAGATCAGTGGTATATGTGGACATGTTGTTTTTAAGTTCCTTTATTTCCTTTCCCACTTCTAGTAGGGTCACCCTGTTTTGTTCCACAATAAGATTTATCAGCTCAGTGGAGCATCTGGTTAAAATCCCATTCCATCTGTTCATAAAAGTTGGGTCATGTCTGCCTATATTGGGAATTTTTTTGATCCTTAGGCCCCTTGGTATGCGGTTTACATCAAGGTATTTTTCTAAGCCTGCTATGTCCCACCATAACGATAGTTCCTGGGACAGAAGTTTTTCCAGGGCTTTAAAATCCTCCCCCATAGTGTTCCCCCTTCGTACCTCCGATATCTCCTCCGAGAACACTGCTGAGGCTCTGCTCTGTCTGGCAGCCATAGTTTCGGCATCCAGAGCGGCAGACATGTTTGTACGTGTATGGAAATGATCTTAGATGAATATAAGTAAGTCTATATAATATGCATCAAAGTCTCTTCTATCATATAACCTCCCGCGGCACCTCAATTCACACAATGTTTTAAGACAGGTGTATTACAATCATACCTCGATCAGTCCATTGTCACGGTCCGTCACCAAGCGATGCCTCTGAAGAAAATATATATACAAACAAACAAATGGCCGCTCCAGGGTCAGTTCCAGCATGGAGGTCCGGGAGGGAAGAGACAAAGGGTTCGACCTGAACCGGGTGCAGACTCAACGGCTCCAAACTCCGTCCACTCAATATACAAAAGGCACAACTAACTAGGGGCTAGGATCGAGCCTAACGTAGGTGCTTTTCTGGATACAAATTTTAATGAACACTCATCAAGGACGTTTCCGGCACAATTTCTCCATACAATTGGGTAAGTTTTTCTTGACTATATTACAGATCTGACGAAACTCACAACTATATTCTGTTGAGAAGTATTGCCATCCGGTTATCTCTGTTCCCACTAGAACATTCCTTATGACTCCCAAAAGGAGCTTCTGTCTAGACTACTGGCTTTTTTAAAAGCTTGATCAGTAAGTCTCTCTGGTAGCCCCTATCAAGTAGCCTTGCCTTTAATGCTTGTGACTGGTAAGAAAGTCTGAGTCACTAGAACAGTTTCTGCGTACTCTGACAAATTGACGTATGGAATGTACTAATTGTATGTTTGGGATGGCAGCTACTCGCCTTCAGAATAGAATTCCTGCCGTTCTTTTCGGTACAAAGTTGAGTTAATTTGACATGTCAGTGGGTCAACATATAATTTCAAATCCAGGAAATCAATTTCCCTGGGATTGACTTCCCCACCAGAAAAATATTACAAGCATTGTTATTCAAATAGTACATATGATAGGAGGCTTTTCTCTTCTCCCCTCCAAAAAACAGCAAATCATCAATATAGCGACCATAGAAAATTACTTTATCACAAAAAGTTAAGTTACCCCAGAGACGTGGGACTCCTCCCACCATTCATAAAGATATTTGCATAGGTGGGAGCAAAAGAGGCACCATAGCGTCCCACGTCTCTGGAGGTAAAAGACATCCTGAAAAAGAAAATAGTTATGATGGAGCACAAAATCAAGGCCTGAATGATGAAGTCATATTACTACAGGGGAATATAAACCAAGACTGGACAAAGTTCTTTGACAGCATTTGCCCAGTTCTGGGTTATAGAGGTATAGAGTGAGGAGAATCCAGAGTAGCCCATCTGTATCCTTCTTTCCATGTAATATTTTTGTTTTTGGAGTACATGGGTTGTCTCTGATATAGGAGACTGTGCTCTTCACCACAGGTTGCAACATGTGATCAACCCAGTCCGATAACCCCTCACTTAGAGCTCCAATGCTAGCCACAATTGGCCTTCCCTCAGGGTTAGTCATTGATTTATGAATTTTAGGGAGATGGTGAAAGACTGGTGTCACTGGATGTCTCCTCACAAGAAATCTTTTGATTTTCTCTCTAATATCCCCTGTCTTACGCCCTGTACTACACAAAGTTAATTCTTCTGGAAATTCTTAAGGAGCAGGGTGCAGACTCAACGGCTCCAAACTCCGTCCACTCAATATACAAAATCAAAAAACAGGCCGCACTTCCGGATCTTGGTAGAAAAAGCTTTATTGTAACAACCACTAGGGGCTAGGATCGAGCCTAACGTGGTGCTTTTCTGGATACAAATTTTAATGAACACTCATCAAGGACGTTTCCGGCACAATTATCCCATACAATATGGGTAAGTTTTTCTGACTATATTACAGATCTGACGAAACTCACCACTATATTCTGTTGAGAAGTATATGCATCCCGGTTATCTCTGTTCCCACTAGAACATTCCTTATGACCTCCAAAAGGGAGCTTCTGTCTAGACTACTGGCTTTTTAAAAGCTTGATCAGTAAGTCTCTGAGTAGCCCCTATCAAGTAGCCTTGCCTTTAATGGTGACTAGTAAGAAAGTCTGAGTCACTAGAACAGTTTTCTGGTACTCTGACAAATTGACTGTATGGAATGCTACTAATTGTATGTTTGGGATGGCAGCTACTCGCCTTCAGAATAGATTCCTGCCGTTTCCTTTCGGTACAAAGTTGAGTTAATTTGATGTCAGTGGGTCAACATATAATTTCAAATCCAGGAATAAATTTCCCCGGGATTTGACTTCCCACCAGAAAAATATTACAAGCATTGTTTTCAAATAGTCGACATATGATAGGAGGCTTTTCTCTTCTCCCTCCAAATAAACAGCAAATCATCAATATAGCGACCATAGAAAATTACTTTATCACAAAAAGTTAAGTTACCCCAGAGACGTGGGACTCCTCCCACCATCTCATAAAGATATTTGCATAGGGGGGAGCAAAAGAGGCACCCATGCTGTCCCACGTCTCTGGAGGTAAAAGACAATCCTGAAAAAGAAAATAGTTATGATGGAGCAAAAAATCACAGGCCTGAATGATGAAGTCATCTACTACAGGGGAATATAAACCAAGACTGGACAAAGTTTTGACAGCATTAATGCCAGTTCATGGGTTATAGAGGTATAGAGTGAGGAGACATCCAGAGTAGCCCATCTGTATCCTTCTTTCCATGTAAAATCTTTAGTTTTTTGGAGTACATGGGTACTGTCTCTGATATAGGAGACTTGCTCTTCACCACAGGTTGCAACATGTGATCAACCCAGTCCGATAACCCCTCACTTAGAGCTCCAATGTAGCCACATTGGCCTTCCCTCAGGGTATGTCATTGATTTATGAATTTTAGGGAGATGGTGAAAGACTGGTGTCACTGGATGTCTCCTCACAAGAAATCTTTTGATTTCTCTCTATATATCCCCTGTCTTACGCCCTCGTCTACTAACAAGTATTCATTCTGGAAATTCTTTAACGGATCAGATGAAAAAGCTTTATTGAAACATGTTCATCTAGAGACACGCACAGTACCCAGCATCCAACGCGTTTTGGGGAAACACCCCCTTAGTCATGGATGATGCTCTATGCACATTCCCCCCCCTATATATCAGCGGGGGTGTGTCCAGGGTAATATTAACCCTATCGGATACACAAATTGGCATAGATAAAAACATACATAGGTGCAATAAACATAATATTTAACAGTACTTAATAAAAACACCAAATTACACAAAAGAAAGAATCAGACGAAATGGGTGACATCCCATCGGGAATTCAACCCCAATGGTTGTCTTGTTTGCATTTGAAAAATCCAAAATACCTCTCTCTTCCCTATAAGTTTGAGAAAGTCGACCCCTCTTAAGGGGGATTTCACTCTCTCTATTACCTTGACGCTCAAGCGCCTCCAATTTGAGGCCGTACAGGCCGCAAAATGTTTCCCTATAGGGGTTATAGGATTATCGCTTTTTATGGACAGGATATGTTCCCTAATCCTACATTTCAGGTTACGTGTGGTATATCCAATATTGTGTATTTTGCATTTCTGACACTCAAGTAGGTAAATAACTGATCTGGTGTTACAATTGGCATAGCATCTGTTCATGTAACTTTTCCCTGTGACCGTGGATTCAAAGGAGGAACTTGTGGTAATTACTCCACATGTTATGCATCTTGAACTGCCACATTTAAAGGTCCCATAGTGACCTAGCCAATTGCCCCTAATGTTTACGTTACTAAACTTAGAGTCCCAGACTTCCGTTTTATCCAAAGGCCTATCATATTCACCAACTAAACACTTTAATATCTTCAATACTTTAATGGACGTTATAAATTTATAAGGAAGATCACCCTAAAGAAATACTTTAAACATGTTGACACAAGTGGCTACATTGGAAGCCCCAAGGTTGGAGGGACGGAGCATGATTACATGATTGAAACTTGATCTCTTGATACGAACACCTTGTATGAGTTACACAATAACATGCCAGATACTATATCTACAGTTGAATTCACCCCTAAAAACTCATTTAACACTGATTTTTATCCTGTCAATATAGAGTGATGTGCTATGGATATTTATCAAGATAGAGTAGAGAAAGAGTTCTAGCTTTGTCAATAAGCAATCTAGCATGTATAATAATCTAACTAAAACAGAGAGAGAGGCGATGGAGCAACTTAAAAATAACAAGGAATTGTAATTCGCAATGCAGACAAAGGGGGGTGTGTAGTTGTGTTGAGCTATGAGTATTATGTTAATGAGGCTTTACGCCAATTAGGAGATGATCTTGTATATACCACTTGCATCTGATCCGTTAAAGAATTTCCAGAATGAATTAATTTGTTAGTAGACGGGCGTAAGACAGGGGATATTTAGAGAGAAAATCAAAAGATTTTTTGTGAGGAGACATCCAGTGACACCAGTCTTTCACCATCTCCCTAAAATCATAAATCAATGACTAACCTGAGGGAAGGCCAATTGTGGCTAGCATTGGAGCTCTAATGAGGGGTTATCGGACTGGGTTGATCACAGTTGCAACCTGTGGTGAAGAGCACAGTCTCCTATATCAGAGACAGAACCCATGTACTCCAAAAACTAAAAGATATTACATGGAAAGAAGGATACAGATGGGCTACTCTGGATGTCTCCTCACTTATACCTCTATAACCCATGAACTGGGCATTAATGCTGTCAAAAAAACTGTCCAGTTGGTTTATATTCCCTGTAGTAGATGACTTCATATTCAGGCCTTGGATTTTTTGCCCATCATAACTATTTTCTTTTTAGGATGTCTTTTACCTCCAGAGACGTGGGACAGCTATGGGTGCCTCTTTTGCTCCACCTATGCAAATATCTTTATGAGATGGTGGGAGGAGTCCCACGTCTCTGGGGGTAACTTAACTTTTTGTGATAAAGTAATTTCTATGGTCGCTATATTGATGATTTGCTGTTTATTTGGAGGGGGAGAAGAGAAAAGCCTCCTATATATGTCGACTATTTGAATAACAATGCTTGTAATATTTTTCTGGTGGGGAAGTCAAATCCCAGGGAAATTGATTTCCTGGATTTGAAATTATATGTTGACCCCACGACATGTCAAATTAACTCAACTTTGTACACGAAAGGAAACGGCAGGGAATTCTATTCTGAAGGCGAGTAGCTGCCATCCCAAACATACAATTGTAGCATTCATACAGTCAATTTGTCAGAGTACGCAGAAACTGTTCTAGTGACCAGACTTTCTTACTCAGTCACAAGCATTAAAGGCAAGGCTACTTGATAGGGGTACTCACGAGAGACTTACTGATCAAGTTTTAAAAAAGCCAGTAGTCTAGACAGAAGTCCCTTTTGGAGGTCATAAGGAATGTTCTAGTGGAACAGAGATACACGGGATGGCATATACTTCTCAACAGAATATAGTTGTGAGTTTCGTCAGATCTGTAATATAGTCAAGAAAACTTACCCATATTGTATGGAGATAATTGTGCCGGAAACGTCCTTGATGAGTGTTCATTAAAATTTGTATCCAGAAAAGCACCTACGTTAGGCTCGATCCTAGCCCCTAGTGTTGTCTCTAAGTTTAGTAAACGTAAACATTAGGGGCATGGCTAGGTCACTATGGGACCTTTAAATGTGGCAGTTCAATGGCATAACATGTGGAGTAATTACCACAAGTTCCTCCTTTGAATCCACGGTCACAGGGAAAAGTTACATGAACAGATGCTATGCCAATTGTAACACCAGATCAGTTATTTACCTACTTGAGTGTCAAAAATGCAAAATACAATATATGGATATACCACACGTAACCTGAAATGTAGGATTAGGGAACATATCCTGTCCATAAAAAGCGATAATCCTATAACCCCTATAGGGAAACATTTTGCGGCCTGTCGGCCTCAAATTGGAGGCGCTTGAGCGTCAAGGTAATAGAGAGAGTGAAATCCCCCTTAAGGGGTCGACCTCAAACTTATAGGGAGGAAGAGAGAGGTATTTTGGATTTTTCAAATGCAAACAAGACAACCATTGGGGTTGAATTCCCGATGGGATGTCACCCATTTCGTCTGATTCTTTCTATGTAATTTGGTGTTTTTATTAAGTACTGTTAAATATTATGTTTATTGCCATATGTTGTTTTTATCTATGCCAATTTGTGTATCGATAGGGTTAATATTACCCTGGACACACCCCCGCTGATAATAGGGGGGGAATGTGCATAGAGCATACCATGAATAGGGGGTGTTTCCCCGAAACGCGTTGGATGCTTGGGGTACTGTGCGTGTCTCTAGATGAACAGTTTCAAAAAGCTTTTTCTATCAAGATCCGGAAGTGCGGCCTGTTTTTTGGTTTTGTGTTTTAAAAAAAAATACAAACTATTCCAGTCCCATAAAAATAATTGGAGGAGACTTTAATATGCACATGTCTGAAACTATGGATAGAATGACAATAGCAACAACCCCACTTTCTCATACCTCAGCTGGCCTGTCCAGGCCTTCCGGACTATAATTAGACGTCATGGGCTATATGACACTGGAGAATATCCAATCCCACAGTTAAAGCTACTTAATCACACATCCAGGCTTGAAAGCCCTAGAAACAGTAGATCTAACCTCCCTGACCTGGTCAGATCACGGTCCAGTTACAGCTAATATCATCTGACAAACACACTCCTAAACAATACCACTGGATACTCAATGAAAGCCATCTCGAACACCCCATCCACAGAGATTGCATAAAAGAAGCGATCACAACATATTTTGACACAAATGCAGGATCAGTTAAATCCCCAATGACACTACGGGAAGCTCATAAAGCGACCCTACGAGGTCATGTATACAGTTAGCCTCGAGACTTAAAAAAGAACAAATAAAAAACTATCATGAAATCACAAGGAATTCACAATAGCAGAGCAAAAAAAGAAAAGTAATTCAGCTCTGAGCAACACTGAAAGACCTGCATTGTTTGAATGTGGACAAAAAACAGGATGGGCTAAACGTTCATTTTATTGAAAAGGCAATAAAGCATCCACTCAGTTAGCAAACCTTCTCAGAGACCGTAGAAACTCAAGCCATCCCAGCTAATATTAAAGATGAATATGCTCAAACCAAATAGTTAATAAATTTGGAAAATATTATGAAAAACTCTACAACTCAAGTTCATCCCACTAAAGAAAATATCACCCCTAAATCAGAACACAAATGAAATCATACATAACAAATAGCCACATGCCCAATTTAACAGAACTTCAACTAAATTCATTAGACAAACCTATCTCTTCTGAAGTAATAAAAACCCTGCCTAACGGGAAAACACCAGGCCCAGATGGATTCCCCAACAGTTATTACAAAAACTTATCAAGAAATACTTACACCCCAATTGCTCTCATATACAACCCCATAATGCAGGGTGAATTAATCCCTACATCCTTCACTAACTCACACATGTAGTTATACCAAGCCAGGTAAGGACCCTCGCTTGTCCTAGTTACAGACCAATAGCCTCCTAACTATGACTATAGATATTCACTAAACTCCTTGAAATAGACAGCTCATCTTTTACCAAAAAAATACACAGAGATCAGGTTGGATTCATACGTCACAGGCAAGCAGGAGACAATATTGATTATTTGCTCTACACAAAGATCACAAGCGGCAATATTTCAAGCCTTGATACAGAGAGGCCTTTGACAGGCTTAGTTGGCCCTTTCTACTCTCCTCTTATATCATATAGGTAAAAAAGAGCCTACATGACAGAATCAACAACTTATATACTACAGCCAAATCCCAATGACCTCATCCCAACCATTCACCATATCCAATGGAACTAGGCAGGGTTACCCATTATCCCCACTATTGTACACCTTATCTATAGAGCCCTTAGCGTGTCTAACGGGAATACAATAAAAACAAAATAGTTATCTAATTTCACTATTTGCTGATGATGTACTCCTCTCTTTAACAAACCTGTTAATCTCATTACCAAACCTACAAAGAGTTAGCGATATATAGTGAATTTTCTGGATAAAATCAATCAAAGTAAAACAGAAGCGCCACTATTATATTGTACCATCACCAATTAAGCAGACCTTCACCCAAGCATTCCCCTACACCTGGAAGATAAATCCATCATATACTTAGGCATTAACACCACCCCATCTATCCCCTACCTTTTTTCAGCTAACTACCACCACTCATGAGTGAAACAAAACAATTATCAGCAAGGAACTCCCTCACCTTATCTTGGTTTGGTAAAATAACAACAATTAAAATGTCAATATTACCCAAGAGGCTTACCTATAGTATATGGGAACAAGCCTCCAAATCCTCCATATGTATAACAAACAATAAAATATATACAAAATAAGATGAGAGGAGAGGTACTACACTCCGAAAAAACTCCATAAAATGTGGCCGATGCCTTGGCAGGTGTTGGAGGGGTGTGGTAGAAAGGGATCTCTATTTAATATATTGTGGAAGTCCCCATATCAAAAATTTATGGATACAGGCCTCTAACCTGATCCGAAAACTGTTCCTATGGAACCTATTCATTGGATACTAGGTCTACCGTTTAAAGGCCTCTCTCAAACCTCTACCAGGTTATGCACCCATATACAAGTATCCACAAGATGCTTAATCACTAGGTATTGGAAGCAAACTTCTATTCTCTTTGTGGAAGATCTATTACAAGCCAAACAGAAGCCCGAAACATGGAAAATCTAAAGCTAGGTACACACCTAGCGATTTTTCCTCCTGACCGACTGTTCGATACTCGACCAGTTGGCCAAGAGGAAGGACTGTCGATCGTGTGGTCCATAGAGGACCACACGATCGGACGAGGTTTTCCACCATGTCCAATTGTCCTTTCATCCGATTTGGACTAACGGTCGGTCTGTCCTGGACGCATTCAGATGCGATAATTTCGGTCCGATTGACCGAAATATTCATTGTGTGTACCCAGCTAACGGCCAGAATAACAGATCGAATAGACCTCTTGAAAAGATATGGGCCCCCTTGGGAGCATTGATGTCCATAGAATAGTTCACCACAATTAGTATATATAAAAAGAGTCTTCGCGGAGCTAAAGGATTCCTTGCCGGTTGGGAAGCCCAACAAAATAAAATAAAAGTGAAAATAGAAGGTAACCTTGTGATTTGTCCAAACTGTTAATATTAGCTACGGATTGGTAAACTGTTTAAAGGTTTATAAGGTATCATAAGTATTATTTTTATTTTGTGTTTTGGTTTTTTATTTTTTTTATTTTTATATGTATCCCTTGTCGACTGTATCTCAAATACAGAAAGGGAAATTCCCAGTGGTCGATAAATAAGGGACACTAAAGATCAAATCCAGACCATACAGCTTAAATAATCTCGAACTTAATGATTAAGCTAAAATGTCCAAATGGAACAAGGTAATCCATGATGAGCTGGGCGGTAGAAACAAGCTATATAAAAACTTTTGATATGGAATTTACACAAAATCGAACAATGAGAAAAATATTTATCAAGTTCCTGAGACCCAGTTATAATATAGGTTCACCAACCCCACGGTTTACCTTCTTCAAAATTTAAATGAAATTCTTTCTTTTGTATTTATATATTTAAAAACTTCTATTAAAAAATTATAAAATAAAGTTATTAAAAAAAAAAAAGAAAGTTAATAGCTTTAAAAGTGGGCTGGATTAGTTTAAACTAAAAAGTATTGAAAATAACTGCAATTAATACATATACAGGAAGATTCAATAAAGTTCTATTATTAAAATTATGCTAATTTTGCCCCAACCAATCGATCGTACTTAACATTTGAAAGCTAATATCTGATTGGTTGGGGCAGAATTAGCACCATTTTAAACGATAGAACTTTTATTGAATAACCCTGATAGTTCTGGTGATCCAAGGATCCTTACATTTGCCCTTTGGAGTCAGGAATAAGTTTTTTTTTTTACCATCCTCTGGAGGGTTGGGTTGATGAGTAGGCTAAAGGTTAAACTTCATGGACGTATGTCTTATTTCAACAGCACTGTATTTACTGGACTACACTGATAAACATGCCCAATAGCTAGCAATTAGTGCAACAGTCTGTTAATGTTATATCTGTCTTTACAGGTAATATCTATTACCAACAGCATTGTTTGTATCTAGTCTACACTCTATATAACATGCCCAATAGCTAGCTTGAGTGTGCCAGGTTGTTAAAGGTAATTTCTCTCTGGTATAGGTATTAGCTACAGTATTTCCAGTAGCACTGTATTTACTGGAAACACTGTATATAAACATGCCCAATAGCTAGCAGTCAGTGTGCCAGGTTGTAAAGGTAATTTCTGTCTGTTACAGGTATTAGCTCTTTCCAACAGTACTGTATTTACTGGACTACACCGTATTTATAAGCACATTAGCAAGCCATCATGGGTATGTAAAGAAATAGAGGGCATATAAACAAAATATTTTTTACTGTGGTGGTTGGGAAGAATTATAGTTTCCATTAACAGTCAATTTAAAATATAGATATATTTTAATATAAATGCATTGAACTAATTGAGATTTATAGGATTTCTCTGTTTTCTGGAAGCTGTAACTAATTATGGATCTCCGAGGAATATTACATGTCAGACAGGTGGTGACTTGCCAAACCTGAATTTCTTTAATAACCTGTTAAAAAAACAGAGTCCTGACTATATTTGATAATTTTCTGCTGCATTGTTCACTAAAGGTCATATCAGAGAACTTGTGGACATCCTTTAAGGTTGGAAGAAAAGAAGTTTCATTTCAAGTTAGGAAAAGTTTCTTTACAGTGAGAAGGTCAAACTGTGGGAACTGTCTTCCAGCAGACGTGGTAATGGCAAGTTCATTGAATAGCTTTAAAAGTGGGTTAGATACGTTTCAATAAGTTTCTACATGTCTTAATTATTAAGGACCCTTATTTTATGTTAGTTCAGAGTAAAAAGTATGTTTAAGCCTCCCAATACAGCAGCTGCCATCACGCTATTCCACAATATGGGTACTAATGATCTCCAGGATTTTGGTAAACCTTGTCCCACGCTATAGTGAAATTTCAATAAATAGAGAGAGTGACATTAAAGGCTCTGGCTGTAATGACAATGTGGTCATACATGAGGCTGACAAAGGAGTTGTCATTGTCCTTTCAGATCCAGGGTACTATCAGAGTGAACTCTTCTCTCAATTGGCAGACTCCCAACATATAGACAGCTAGAAGACGACCCGACTGTTAGATTTAAGAAAGAACTGAGACAGGCTTTCCTTGGCACTGAAAAAGAACATAAATTCCTGGTCAATGATAGTCCAATTTGTCCCATCATATATACCACCCAAAGATCCACAAAAGGTGACACACCCCCAGTTCATATGATCATTGCTTCCAGAGGCTTGCTTTTTAAACCAATTGCACAGTTTTTAGACCATTTCTGCAAAGGTCGTTAAAACCATGCATTCTGGTGAACTACGGTCTTTATTAAAAAAACTATGATGGTGGCTTTGATGATGTGCTATTGGTTACAGCGGATGTTGGTAGCCTCTATACTGTTATACCACAGGAACAGGGGGTAAAGATTTGTGATAATGCTCTGTTGCAAGGAGGGCATAGGGGGCCACCGATTGAGTTTTTGGTGGAACTCCTGGCCTTCATCTTAGGAAACAACTACTTTCGTTTTGAGAACGCTACATGTGTCTGGCACAGCGATGGGCTCCAATGTGGCCCCTTTTTGTGAACCTCTTTATGCAGTGGTTCGAGGAGACCTACATTTTCCCTAAGTTTGGGGTAGTATCCTCTTGTACAAAAGGTAAAAGACAACTGTTTCATTGTGGTGAGGGGACCACGTTGGAGCTCAACAATGTTTGACTATTTGAATGGGTTGGACACCCCTATTAAATTCAGTGTCAACAAAAGCAGGGACACAGTAGATTTTCTTGATTTAAGAATTTCTGTTGTTAATAACAAATTTTGTACCTCCTTGTTTTAGGAATAACACAGATTTGCAAAAAGTGTCTGTCCAAGTTCAAGAAATATTCCAGGGAGTTTTGGGAAAGAGGGTATGGTGAAAAAAATACTAAATAAACAACTGGACAGGGCACATGATCATTATTTAGGACAACAAAATGCACATTTTACAAATGTGATAAAGTGGTCAATAAGGAGGTGTAAATGTTCACCATGCATCATACGCGCTCAGCACCATGATCAAAAAGAGCATCCGTAAGCATTGGGATGTTATAAAATCTGATAAACAATTACCTTTTCAATATACGGTATTCGTGTGCACTATCTGAGGGCCCCAAATTATGCAATTTAATTGTCAAGACAGACATCAGTCCTAAGATGGGTGATCGAAAAAAATTGGTTGGTAAGTAATGCTAATGGATGTGTCAGATGCCTGGGGTGCCAGACATGCTGTTATGCGATGGTGGTGAAAGATTTTCCTCATCCCCACACTGGCGAGAGATTTAAGATCCGGTTTAGACTTACCTGTGCGTCCCAGTTTTGAATTTATGTGATTACGTGCCCATGTTAGAGAACGTATGAACAACCACAGGGCAGCTATAAGAGCAGCATTGTCCAAAAGGGGTAGCTCACTGTAGGCTCCTAGTTAGTATGGTGAACAATCGGTGGCCTGCCACTTCAAAGTGGCTGGAAATAATCTGCCATGTTATATGGATGGCCATAGACCATTCCTGGCCACTGTCATGGGCCCACTGAGAGACAAGAAATTGTTACAGTTAGAGGCCCAGTGGATCTGGAGGTTGGACACAGTTGCCCCAAGGGGGTTAAATGAGGTTGTTCTCTCACATGCTTCCTATAAATGGGAGGTAATATTTCAGACTTTTGTATCGGCAGTTTGAGACATTGTTTAAGGTATAATATGTGGAACCATTCATTCATCATCAGTCAACTTGACATGTTTTTTTCCCCCTTCTTATGGTCTTGGTGGAATGTGTTAGAAATTTATGAAGCTTGTTTTTAAATGTTTTTATATACACGTGTGGTGAGGTACACTAGGGGTTAAGGTACCAAGGGGGCGTGTCCTCCTGGCCCTTAAAATATGGTGGGAGAAAATTAACTGACAATCACCGATGGCGGACACACTAAGGACCGAAAAACATTGATCTAAGTTCATACACATGATAGGAGATATAGGAGAATATAAGTCAGTATAGCACTGACTTATATTAGATACAACACAACACAAAAATATACAAAAATAAATCTGCTACACAGGATGTGATATGTATTGTAATGGACATATACACCAAGGCTCCTAATATACCACCTCCAGCCTGCAGGTGGTGTCAGTGAGTGATAAAAGACAAGACATCCCTGCTCTCTATGGCTAGGAGGAGAGAAAGTGAAAGTAGATTGTGATGTGTGCTTCGGAAAGATATTGACTGCAACACAAGATCCTGTGTATAAGATCCTGCTGTACCACCTGTTGGGAGGACAGATTATTGGACAGACAAATTACCTTATTGCATACAAACTCTAAGATAACAGAAAAGTGTACACCAACTTACAAGGACACAATATACAGGCCTAGTCAATATTTAAAGTGGTGCACCATAGACAGGGACACCCCTGATTACTGCACGTTATATGGAGAACCTGTTTATGTGCACTGTCTGCTTTGTGCCAGACCACCAGAGTAACCCAGTGTGCTATGCTACCCATAATCATTCCATAAAGCAGTGATCTGGTGCAAATTGGTGGCATCGCTGCCGGTAATACAATTTATTCTCCCTCTTCTCTGTATATTTGTTTCTTGTATTAAGCTATGGAGTCTGCTACTAAAAGTATTGATTTAAATCCTCCTGTCCTTGTACCTGAATATGAAATGCCGCAATTAATTTCTGTAGCTCTACCAGGCCCAATTGCCAAACCAATTTTTAACCTGATCCATTTGATAGGGTAACTAGGGAGTGGACTGATTGGCTAGAACAATTTGAATTGGCAGCCACTATTAATGGTTGGGATGAAGGTGCTTGCTTGCAAGTCCATAGCCTTTTGTTAGTGGCAAAGACAGGCAGGTATACCAAGGATTTACTGTAATACTGAAATAAAAAGCAGTTAAGTTATTAAAGGGGAATTGTGGTCTCCAAACCAGTTGCGTTTAAATGAAAGGCCAGTTTCCTACCTTTAAAACAAGCCATCAAACCTCGCTACATGTCCACAGCCCAAGATCTAAAAAAATTACTGACCAGAAAGTTAATGGGTGGGAGGTGACATGTGACATTCCTAAGACTTTCGCACAGTGCCGCTGGCGAACACAGCCTAGACTCCCTCACTGTGTGAGGGAGACAGGATGTCCCTCCCTCAACATGTGCCTGTGTGAAGGACCCGCAGCTGCAGAGAAGGTAAGGGAATCTAAAGCCCTTCTCCTCACTATGTGAAAACAGCCTTTTCAGGCAGAGTTCTCACTCTGAGTGGCCCATGGCACCCACAAGTGGGCGGGGCTTAGGCATCCATGGATGGGCGGGGCTTAGGCATCTGGGGTGGGCGGTGGGGCGGGCACATGGGGCTGTAAGGGAATGGGCCAAGGGGGCCTGCAACTGGAGGGCATGGGGTCCATGAGTGGGAGGGGCCAGGGGGGCGCAAAGGGGAAGAAGAGGCACAGGGCTGATTGACTGACATGGTTTCAGAGCAGGAAGCAGGAAGTGCAGGGGACCTGGTGATGCTGCTGCCATATCACACACAAAAATGTAATATCTTCAAAACTATGCAAAATAAACAATGACATAAATTGCAAAAATTCTCAGGAAAGCAATTAATATCAATTTATATAATGTCATTTTTGGCCCCAGTTCCCCAAATGCTCTGAAGCTATTTTTTTTTCAATTAGATCGTATAAAAGAGTATATAAAGGATAAATCGATTTCTTTAGGTAAACTGGGAATGAGAAATTTTTGTTTATACGTTAGATTATTAGGGCAATGCTATTATAATAACATGAGTTGTGAGGTACCTTCTGTGTATGGGCACTCACTCCTCATAGATATGTACTTGCCCTGGTGCTAATTCAGTAGAGATAAACCTTTATTTACTATACTTTTGGTGCAGTGCAAATGAGTTTGGCATTACACAAAAGACCCAGCACTCAACTATAAATATAGCCATAAATTAATAGGTATAAACGTTAAACATACCTGCAAGCAATGAAGGGTAACAAGCAGTATTTAAGCATCAGTCCTAACCAAAGAGAAATGCACAATCCCTGGGGGGAGAAAGACCTTACCTGCTTCACTCTTTATTAAGTATGGCCTTTAGGGAACTATGTGGGCTTACAAAGCTTATGAACCTTTTTTATCTGGACTGCCTTTAGGGCGGGAGTTATATTAACACAGGGAGCAAGCATACAATAGCTAGCCGTTATCGCCTTTAGTATTACAAACTCCGGTTCCGGAGAGGTCATAATTTATTGAAATTCATGTTCTAAATCATAAATTGAATTATCCACTACATTCTTTGTCCTTAGGGAAAAGAGAAAGCAGTTTTACTGGTCATTCTCATTTTAAAGTAATATCAAACCCCCCCAAATAAAATTTGATATAGACCATTCTTGCCCCTCTGCTGCATCCATGCACGTAAAAGGTGAACAGCAGCAGCAGAGACAAGGGAACAAGGGCTTGTAAGTATACTTACAAGCTTCTTAGAAACATTTAAACCTTGTGGTCAAGGTTTGAGGGGGGCGGGGGTGTTAAGCCTATAAACAAATTTTATTTTGGGGGTGGGCAGTCCTTTTAATTTCACATTTCTTAGATACAAGAACGAAAGCCTATGCTACCCTGTGTGGTTGCAAGATTTGAGAATCTTTCCTAGAGTTCCAATCGGATATTAGTTCCTTTTTAACACTTTAATGTGTCTTGCTGATAATGTCTCAACTGTTTTCAATAAGTCCTTGTAAACAAGCTTAGAAATCCTTACCCATTTTTTGAGGGTTAAAAGAATTCAGAAACGTTTTCTAACAAAAACCATGTACTATATTATTGACACCAAATATGGAGTATATCTCCAGTTACTTGAACACTGAACATTTACTTCCAGACATTTTTACATTACCAATGGAAATGCCTTACGATAGGTAGAAAACTCCAATGTAACTGTAAATGTCCATCAACACTTACATGGTTAGAGTAAGCACACTCGGTAAGAAATTCATTGCACACCGTTATTCTGAGCGTAGCCTATCAAAGACTTAGAGAAAGCTTTTGCCATGGATCGGAACAATTTGTTGAATAAAAAGCCATCTATCCCCATACAGATAGACTGGCTTTGTATCTACTTTACAATCTGATACTGAATAGGGGCAGTTATTATAAATAAACCATTATTCTCATAAAAAGAGCCAAAAGTATTGGTAATGAGCTAGTATGAGCCGACATATTGACCACCAATCAAAGACCATCTTTTGAGGAGATCCTCAAATTGGCACATACCCATGATTGAATTGCCAAGCCTATAACGCTATCACACCTGTTAAAATCCTTCCACCCCTTAAAAGGTACCAAAATTAAGTTAAAAAAACTATGCAACATGTAGAACATAACGTCCCTGCGTGAAAGCAATGTGGGAAAAACCAAAAGAGAGATTTGGACAAGGATTGGTGAGCAAAAAAGAGACATGTCTTTTAATTATGATGTACTATGGGGAAGAAAAAAAGATATTAAACTTTTGTCAGTAAACACTTTCTGGAAAATAGCAAGGGCATCACAATTGAGATAGCTTGTCCTAGAAGTGGTTAATAAAGAACAAAGAGGTGGCAATCATGACAGATGCTTATACAGAGAGAATGTTTCTGGATAGAAAAGTTTAGAAACACTGTTTCCACAAGGTCTCAATGAGGAGATGAATTTGTCTTATTTCTTATAAATATAGCACCCCTATTTTGTGTTTAACCTTGATGATTCTCTTGCATTATTGATGATGTAAATTATGTCTAATTTTTTTACTGTCATTTTACCTTGAAGTCTTTCTCTGTCAGCAACCCTTTTAGCTTTAATGTATCACATTCCTATTATAGCTTAAAAAGGAATTTACAAAACAAAGATAAAGTTGGTCAACTATAGAAACACACCCGCATTCCCAGAAACCAACCTGCTACAGTACCAACAGACTCAAAAGGAGAACCGTAACCCACTAGTTGTTACATATCACCCCCACATGGGAAACTCAGAAAGATAGTCAAGAAAACTCCAACATATTCACAAAAGGAGGACAGCTACAAGAAATATTCCCAGACCCCCCTCTCTTAGATATCGAAAACCACCCAATTTAATAACTGCTTGTAAGAAGTTCCCTAACAAGCCCCGTATAAAATGGAACATCTCCCTGTTTGCAGGAAAAGTGTGAAACCAGCAAGTACATCACACTGGAGACAGGATACCAATACCAGGTTCCCAACATTGGTTTAAAAATAAGGGAACTTTCCTTGCAAATCATCAAATTAGTATACCTGATTTTATGTTCTAGGTGCCCCTCTGGACTATGTAGGAGAGACTGGACAGACCCTGAGGCAAAGGATGAACTGCATAGATTCACAATCAATAACAAAAAAGAGATGTCCCTGTGGGTGCCCATTTGCAGCCAAGGGCAGTCTGAAAGACCCAATAGTCCCGGTGCTCATGGGAATTTTAGATTCCAAAAGGAGAGGTTAGAATGGGAAATGTAAAAATTTGGAACTGTGGACTAAACTTTGTGTCTCTATGTTTCTAATCTCAATGTCATGTAGAGTTAATCAGACCAAATTCATTGAAAACCACAAACCCATAAATATCTCATTTATACCAGACCCTCCATTGACACTTAAAGTGAAGTTCTGTCTGACCGTTTGTTTAACCTTTGCTAATTCTTTATTACTGCCTGTGATCATTGAATGTGTATTCACTGTTTTTACACCCATAAGTTGTTGGTTACACATCTGCATAGTGGCAGGGGGGGATTCCTAAATGGGTTACCACTGAATAAGCATCAGTGAACACTGTCGGTGCCCGTTTGCCTGGATCAGATGAACGGATGAAATTGACATGCCGGTAAATCATCGCCGAGATGTGGTCCATAGGAAAACATTTGTGTAGCTGACACTCTATAGCAGCAAAACGGTGGGACAGAAAATTCTCCATATGTACCCAGCCTAACATTCTGTTTTACTGAGACATCCACATTTGCACTACATTACCATAAGGGTCTTTCAAAGTCAGAACTGTGACACTGACAGTGGATCTAACAGAAATTACCGTCATAGGATTACAGATACCTCATTTCCTGCTGGATTTAAGGTAAGGTGATTCACACAGCAATAACCCAACTTAATCTTAACAACCCACACTCCATTACCATTGTTGCTTAATTACCCCTGCAGTGCTCATTATACAAAATAAAATCAAATATAATATAAAAAACGCTATATTGGCTTGTTCAGAACAGAACCATTGGTGGTTCAGTGCAATAAGACCATGTGCAAAGAAATATATAAAGTGTACAGTGCTAGTAACAGGCGTAATGCCCAAAAACTAATAACTAAGTGATTATATATTTTCAAACGTTAGTCGAACTAATAAGATACAAAGTGTCAAGTGCTATATCTGGCAAAAGGCCCAGAAAGTTACAACATTAAATAGGCAATCTTAAAAATATCTACAAAAGTAATAACCCTCTAAAAAGTCTCATGTGCTAGAAGAGATACTTAGAAAAAGAAGGCACAAGTGTCCCTATTCAGACACTTTAAAGGGACGAGAATAGGATATGTAAACACTGACAGGATAGTATACTAGCAATGATGTAAAAGCTAAAACACATAAATAGTAAAAAAATTCAATTCAATATACTCTATAATAATCTACTTATTCAAAAAAAACAGTTATCAAGCTTACTGCTAAAACCTCAGTATCGAATGATAGTCATAGCCCATATTAAAGGTGCAAACTTATATATAGCCATATTGGTACCCTTTCAATATTACGATACTATGATAACTCACAATTCACATAGGTAGGGCACCATATACTCTACGGACTCTTAGGGGTCTACCGTGGGTATTACATGATAAATCTACAGTCTAGAGTCACGGGCATATGTCATTAGAACAATTTTAAGAAACAATTATAAGAAACAGGACAGGGGAAGAGTTTCGTCAGGCCTTTAGGAGCCACCGTATTGAGTCTTTTAATCCACCAAGATTCCTTTTGCAGCAGTCAGTAGGTTGATATGGTCAATTGCCATCACGGGACGTTGCTAAAGTGTGTCTGACCTCTTGGAAGTGCCGAGCTACTGGTTGCTCTGTTATAGCTCTATAGTTCCCCTTTGTTTGGTTCACTGGAATCAGATCCTTAACATTAAGGGCTGATCTAATGGCTTGTCTATGATTTGCCATCCGTTCCCGTAAGGAGTGGTGGTTTTTCCGACGTAGTATAATCCGCATGGACAAGATATAAAGTATACTATAAGTACTAAGGCCCTGTAGTATATTTTACTTACCTTAAATCCAGCAGGAAATGAGGTATCTGTAATCCTGATGACGGTCCCAGGTGGATTGAAAAGCGTTGATGTGATGTGATCCAATAAACCTTGTTTGTTATTTTTGTAAAATCCACTTGAGTGCTCGTATTTTCTAAATACTTTTCCAGTTATCCCGGAGTAAGCACCCTGGTGATGAATCTGAAGTGAGTGCTATCAACTTCGTTTTAGTAGTATAATAGTCTAATACCTACCTGAATTACCAAAACAATTTATATACAATTAATAAACTAAACTTACTTTACTGGACACCCCTAAGTTTGAATGGAAAACTCAAAATGATAGGTTAAGACCACCTTCAGGGTTTCACAGGGTCTCCCTGTAGACACTAAAAGGAAGTGGAATTTTACTAACATCCAATGAGAGGTTCTGATCTTCCACTGTTAGCAAATCAAAAAATTCCTTAGGCATGTCCATAACAAGACAGGAAGTGTAAGGAAGTTTTTATATTACACCCAGTTATGTGTGTTTGTAAAACATGCGACAGTCTTACAAATTAGAAAAGTCTTCAGACTCTGACATTACTCCCCCTCTCCATAGAAAGTAATGAGACAATCCAGTTTCTGTTTGCTAGACAGGAAGTGTCTGTTTATGATTAAATGACTGCATGTCTCTAAAACTACCAGCATTTTAGAGAAATGGGCAGTTTCTACCCCAATATTAATATATTAAACATGAGGCTGTCAGGTACCTTCAGTTATAAGAAGGCTCTAATTCATTATACCCTGGTTGAGGTTTAGCTCCCTTATCCAAACCTCTCCATAATTTGTCAAGCAATCAGAATCCTGTGTTTCCTAACCCATAGTGACTGCTGGAACTTGCGTGGTAATTACCAATAAGTATGAACCTAGCATGGTATTTGTGGATCCTGTATAGGGTCTCAGGATGTATCGCTTCTCGGCCTTTTGGCTAAGATCAAGTGTAGTATCGCTCTTATCAGCTGGGAACGGCAGGGGCACCCCTATGCTGTGGGGGGTGCGGCTACGGTGGAACAATTTTTTATCCCCGACCGAAAGGTTGGGCCTATTTGGTCCACTCCCCTGATTAATTGTGCACTAGGCACCTTTATTTATTAACGAGCACTATCACGTGCACTTTTGTTTTTGTTTGTGTGTTTCACGTATTGTGGCGGGATTGCCTGGGTCCTTTTTGGGACCTTCAGGCTTTTCCCATGTGAAACCCCTGGAAGCTTCCTGGTGGCAGCTGGAGCAGAAAGGGAGGGTAAGTATGGTGTGTCCTGACGCCTACCGGCCGAAGGGACCTCAGTTGTCTCCCCTAGCCCTACGGCTTAACAGCTATGGGCATAAGAGGGAGTCAGAACGGATCCCGAACCACTTTGTTTGTTGCATGTGGTGACGATCCCAGAAAGCACGAACCCCGAGCTTTCAATAAAAAAATGGGTCTCAGGATGTCCAATGGAGCTGTTCAGATTGAATTGCACATTGTGGCAGGATTGCCTGCCTGTGTTCAGATCTGCGGGTTAATACTATTTTGTCTGGATACATATAATACAGTGTCCCAACTGAGCATCTGCTTTGTGTGAGAGCCCTGCCAGGACAGATGACTGTTGGTCACAGTAACAGTGGCTGCAGCCAGCAGGCATGTGACAGACTGATCATGTGGTCCCATAGAGAAACTGCGTGATTGGCCGTGATTTACTAACTGACCCATTGTTGATAAGGACGACCGAGCTCGGTCGCGGCTGGCCGCCCCACACCATCACATATTTCCAGCCGTGGCACTATTGGTTCGTTACTGGTGTTTACCCAGCCTTAAGGTTCGTACACACATCCGATCGCGGGTGCCAACCCGATGACGCACGATGTGTACAAACGGCCGATAATCGAAAACGGCCGTTCGCAACACGTCATGTGTCGGCACTGGCGATCGCATGTGTGCACGAACCTTTGACTTTATAGATTATAAATGCCAGGTAGGTGGTATTGGAAGTTGAGTGCAAATATGGTAAAGTTAGAATCTAACAGGGAGATTCACCCAGAGGCACAAGCTCTCTGGGCAAATCTCCCGTACGGGATTTACCGAGGCTGTGCAATTTTGGGTGAATCTCACCGCCATAAGTATTATCGCCAGCTATTAGTTGGTGTTTAATACTTACATGTAAGAGGCACGCTACCTATGGTAAATTACTTTGAAACGCCGCACGAGTGCTCTTCTGGTACTCACGCTACCCGCCGCAAAGCGGTCTAATAGCTATGGATGTAAGGGAGGGCCGATGAATCACTTGCATGGTCAAACCCTTGGGTAGGAAGTGCTAAAGCATGACCGTGGGCTTTTAATGTCTGTAAGTCAGGAAATGTCTTTATAAACAGTATGTATGAAAACTAAGTTTTCAGAATTCTGTGCAGTTAGGGAATGCGGAGTTGTAGTTTTTTAAACATGTGAAAGTTCATAGAAGACACTAACTGCAAAACAGAGAATGCTGGGATTTGTAGTTTTCAAATGTGAAAGGTCACAAGCTTAGACACATGCCTTTGCCACAGGCAATAAATAAGATACTTTGCACCCCCCCCCCCATTTCTTTAAGTGGAGAAATATGTGTTTATATGTAGGTCATTATGGCAATGCTGTTATAATAACATGATTCTATGAGGTACCTTCTGTTATAAGAAGGCTCTTTTTCAATTTATACTCTGTGTGGGCTTTTAGCTCCTTATCCACACCTCTCCCTAACAGTATTATTAATCAGTATCCTGTGCTCTCAAGTCTAACCCATAGGTGTTAAACTTGTTGTGGTAAATACTAAAATATGAACCTTGCATGTTAATCAGGATACTGTATAGGATTAAGGTGGCTAATACATATATATGATTTTACTTATCCAACCAAGCGCTCGTGCAATATTAGTTTGATCTTGCGAGCACCTTTCCCATTCTTCTATGCCACAGACACGGTTCTTGCAGGGATCGATTAATGTCGCGGGAGCACTGGTCGGGAAAGTAAAATCGGATATATGTATGGGCTACTTTTGATTGCCCAAAGGTGCTGTATTGCCTGGGTCAGTTCTCAGCCTGCAGGTTTATCCACATAGACCCTCTATTTCTATCTGGCAGGTAGTATAGTAAGGAGGATATAAGTGTGTGTTTGTTCATTTAATATGATGCGATTTTTTAGGACCTTCAGACTAATTTTATTACTGCCCCCCTGTCACGAACTTACCTGCCGCTCTGGTCCCGCGGCGCACTGCACTTCAGGTGGGCGGCGTTGTAGACGTCATGATGTCACGACGCCGACACGCCGGGCGGCGCGAGAATTCAAAGCCGCCGTCCTCCTGGACCCGGTGCTGATAGTAGTGTTAGCTACCTCCCGGCTCCTTCTACTTACCTGCCCTGGATCCTGTTCTCTGTACCTATTACTTACCTAGCCTGTCCAGAGACTTACCTGCCCGTTCCAGAGACTCTTTGCCATACCTGCACCTATTCTTACCTAGCCTGCTCCAGAGACTTACCTTGCCATTTCCAGAGACTCCTTGCCATACCTGCACCTATTAACTAGCCTGCTCCAGAGAATTACCTTGCCAGTTGCAGAGACTCCTTGCCATACTGCACAATTACTTACCTAGCCTTCTCCAGAGACTTACCTTGCCAGTTCCAGAGACTCCTTGCCATACCAGTATACCGGCCTTCTCTCCAGCAGCACCTAGCCGCCATTCCTCTGCCTACAGTTCCCAGCAGTCTCTGGTGTCCAGTTCTGCAACCCCACCTGCCATCGGAGCGCCTCCTCCTAAAGCGTACTTGTGAGTACCCCGGCCTCCCAGCCATTATTACCACGCCCTGGTGTTAGTCTGGAGTTTAGAGTGAGTGATATTCCTTCCAGCATTGTAGCATCTGTAGTGGATAATTTGGGAAAGAGGACCAAGTCCAGATATGGTTCTGGGATGGAGTGATATTGTGTTTAGTAGAGTGTAGGTAGAAACTGAGTTAGGTATTTTAGTTATATCTGGTGTGGTTATTATAATCCTTTGTGAGGGTTTTGCAGTGGTAGGATTGTATTATGGTCTGTGGGTCCATTGCCAATCTCGCTAGAAGTTGGTGACTGATGCCCATACTCAAAGTACATTTGTTGAAGAACTCTTTCCTAGTGTGTTTTTCAGTAAGTATCTTATTAAATAAGGACTGGGGCTATTTGCCAATTAGTTTTAGTTTGAGGTGAGGGTAAGTTTTATAAGTCGCTTTGAGAGCATAACACTGAATCTCAAGAGAGACTGGGTTGTGTTCTAATTTAGATATGTGTCAATATGCTTGATTATGGGGTCTTGTCCGGAAAATAAAGTTAGCAAGAAGGGGTGAAAGCACCAGGATCATGTGAGATATGTGGTTGTAGGGATATGGAGGTGATAGTAGTAGGGATGGCCGTTTCGCGGATCCGAACCCGGATCCGCCGCGGATTTATCCCGTTCGCGAATAGCGGATTTTCCGCCTTCCGAACCGCGGATTCTCGTATTTTGAAAATTTTTGAAATTACGAGATTTCTCGTATTTCGGCAATACGTATTTCGAAATTTTCGAAATTACGAGGATGTCTCTTATTTATACGTATTTTCGAGATTTCACGTATTTTCGAAATACGAGATTTCCCGAAATTGAAAATTTTCGAAAATACGAGAAATCTTGTAATTTTTAAAAATATTTTTCATTTTAACGGGCCCGCTTGCGGATTTTCGAATTTCCGAATTTTTTCGAAAATTCGCGGATCCTCGAGCGGACCGGATTTTTCGAAGTTCGGACATCTCTAGTGAGTAGTATAGGGGAGTGGTCAGACACGCTTCTGGGCAGGAATTTCACCCTTGTGACAAATATATAATCTATACAGGATAGTGAGTCATGTTTTAGAACTGAAAGTGTTATCTCTAATTTGTGGATTGTGGAATCCACAAATGTGGATTGGGATCTACCCAGTTTAATTTAGTCGCTCAGAGGGGAGTCTTGGAGGAGAGAGGCATCTAGGGTTTCGTCCCACCATGTTCGTCAAGTTTGGGACCATTGACGAGTTGAAATCGCCCATGCAGATTAAGTGTGCATTGGTATAGCTCGAAATGAAGATGAGTGCTTCTTGCATTGATTTTAAGTTAGCCGTTGGGGGGTCATATATCCTAAGTATGACATATGGGTTGGATCAATATTAAGGGCTCTATCTGATTTGACTTGTGCATCTTGTATTTAGATGTTTACTAGTAGATTAGAAACTCCGCTCTAGAGTATGAAGAGCTGTGTACTGGGGGCAGCCCAGCCTATCCAAGGTTAAGGGCATAATGAGTTGCAGTTTGATCTTGATGTGTCTCCTGGCAGATGATGTCAGCTTTATAAGAACATATCTGAGTGAATGTTGCTAACCAACTTTTTAGGTTTGTTAGTCTCTTACATTCCAAGATGCAGTGTTAAATAGTAAATATTCTATTGTTGCAGTAGTTTCTTGGCACAGAAAATTAAATAACATAAATAACAAAATATATTAACATTGAAATCGACAAAGGGACCATGATCCCTAGTAGGATACGAGTGGTCCATTTAACCACAAACTTCCAGGATACCTGGGGGTTTCTGGGGATGCACACAGTACTGTTTCTGCTGAGTCTAGAGTGGATGGAACTCTGGGGGTCTCCAGTACCAATATATAATTTTTGCATTCTAAATAATCAGCAATATTGAGGGGGAACAAGTAGCTCATATACAAATTTCTGTGTCTAATTGATGGGGTATAGAAAAGTTTATCAAGTCTGACGCAATCTATCGAGTTAGTGATAAGCAGTTCTCAGGCAGTTGCGGGTTGTATCCAGTCGGCCTCTGTCAGTGAAGAGGAAAGTAGGGAGTCTAATAGGTGTCTATGCCTCAGCAGTTATCAGTTCGATATTTGGAGGTAGTGATTTTTCCTTCTGACACCCTCAACAATCACCATCAGTGGAAAGGGGTCAGATGTTCATATTTCTCTTGAGGGCGTCAAGTCTGGCGAGGGGACAGTGTATGTCCTATGCCTGCCCCCAGGTTCGTTCATATCCCGTATCTAGTTGAGGTCAAAAACAGTGGGCAGGAAAAAATATACAGAACTGCAAAGAGGGTGTACGAGTAGTGCCAGCATTGAGCACTAGTAAGTGGATGTGATACCTGGAGACAGGCAATACAATAACTGGAGGCATATAGGAATAGATTAGGTAAAGACAGAAGGAAGGAGAGAGGGAAAGAAAGACAGAGGTAAAGAGAGATAAGAATATAGATCCAGGTTCAACTAGGGGCACAAGCCCTCAGGGTCCTTAAACTGTCTTAGATGTAGGTGTTATTAGAGATGGCCAGATCGCAGATTCGAACCCGGTTTTGTATGGAATCTCATTGTACGGCCGAAAGTACTGCTGCCGGACATTTGGGGGGTCCCACAGCTCTTCCTGGGCCCCCCTCCGGGTACCTCAGGAGGACCATTGTGGCCCTTAGAAGGGCCTTTTGGGTTTAAGGGGTCCTCAATCTCGAAACCGCAACCCCCCCACTTATAAGTGCCCTTGTAAAATAATAAAATCAAAATATGATTGGTTAATGTGTGATCATATGATTGCAAGTATTGAAAATATTAAACAACCCCAATTGATTTTGTCCAATAGCAAAATATATAAAGTGGTGCAAACCTCTTGCCAAGCTCAGAAGTCTCACAGTGATGGCAGAAGAAGAGAAGAAGGAAGAAAGAAGACGTTGGCAACACCGGCCGCCAGCGGTTGTCACTGGTGGCCGCAGTGACATAGCCGGGGGCATCAGGGAGTTGGGAGCTTGGTGTCGCCGGCGGGAATAAAGAAGACACGTCACAAGGGTCTTCTAAGAGACAATGCGGGGTCTTGGTTCGAGCTGCAGGACCCACTTTAATTGCCGGGGAGGGGGGCCCTAGTACGAGTTGCGTGACCCTTAGGCTGGTACACACGGAGGGACATTTGTCATAGCAAGCGCTCGGCTGGGACAAATGTCTGTTGGTCACGGACGAGACGATCGTGCGGTCCATAATTATCAACACGTCCAATCGTTCGTTCGTCCGATCTGGAGGAACGGATGATCGAGGTTCGTGGTTGGTCGGCCAACCCACACCAGCAGATATTTTCAGGCGACCGACCGAAAGTGCGATGAATCGGTCGTCGGCCGAAAAATATCGCTGGTGTGTACCCAGCCTAAGACTGTAGGAAGTTTATTACAGTACATACATATTATATATCTAGTATTGATACATATCTATGTATTGACCCTTGTTTGTAGTGGATAAAATGATGATTGTACTCTTTAACCTGTGTGTACTACACGTAGACATAGGTGCTTGTAAGTAATAAAAACCAAAATGAATTATCTGTAGGGATAACAGACATCATTTGTTAGCACGTTTTCCAAAACAAAGCTACAGAATTAATAACATTCTAAAAAAGCATTGGAATGTGTTAGAAGAGACCCATAATTAAGGGACATTGGGTAAGGGCTCAAAATTTGCTACAGAAGAGAGCACGTAATATCGAGACATAATCATCCCATCGCTCTATAAAACTCCCTCTAACAGGACCACTAACACCTGGTTAGAACACAAGGGATCTCACAAATGTGGAGGTCCAAGAGTGGCTTCTTGCCAATACAACTATCATTACTACTGACTTAACCAGTAGTCAAATGGGTCGTAGATACAAAATTAATGTTGTTCCTATAACGTATATATCTTGCTACATGTGCCTGTGGCAGCCAATAACGTATGCAAAACTACGAGATTGGCGACCAGAAGGATCATGGAACAAGTTAATGCCCACAAAAATAGGCGATCAGAGGTCAGCTATAGCAGCCTACCTTCTGTCTACCCATGGTGGATCTCTGCGCATTAAATTTTAGATCAATTGATAGAGTTAAAATATCCATCACAAAGGGAGACTGGCATCGCAAACTCTTCTCGTAAAGAGGTGTTCTGGATGTATCATTAAAAAACTGTAGCACCCTTGGGGACTCAACGCAGACTTGAACTGAATTGCTTTATAGACTAATAGTCTCTTTATACCTAAGATATTCTCAGACTTTGATTCCATACTATTTTCCTTATTAGCTAAGCATGCTGTTTAGTGACTCTTAATGTAGTTTATATCAAGCTCTTATCAGGAGTGATTATCTATTGTTCCCATAATTTGGGATTCCATTAGCTTCTACACTTTTACACATTGGATATTCTTAACAATAAGGTGTATAACATCTAGTATCAGATATCTAACTTGATAAAGTCTCATGTTTTTATCTATACAATATCACAAAATCCGCCCTTGGTCCATTGGAAAGGTTTTATCCTTTTCCTGAGGAAAGATCATAGATTATACAATCTGATGCACATGCTCCTTGTTGGTCAAGTCTTTTCACAGGAGCTTTCTGGAAAAAGCTGGTCTGTTGGCCCCCCGTAGAGGGGGGGTACTGTCAAGAACTTACCTGCGCGTCTGCTCCGCTCTGGGGATAGCCAGACAGTTCCGGGTATTCGGTACAGCGACGTGATGACGTCCCGGCACGAAGATTCAAAAGCCGGCGTGTCCCGTTGCCTGATTGTAGCTTCCGCTACCCTGGCTCTATGTTATTACCTTGCATGTTCCAGTACCAACTACTTACTTGCCTGTTCCAGTACCAACTACTTACCTTGCCAGTTTCCAGTATTCACTACAGGTCCCAGCAGCACCTTTTCTCCAGTATCCAGCTACAGTTTCCCAGCAGCACCTTGTATCCAGTATCCAGCCTCAGTTCCCAGAGCACCTGTTTCCAGCATCCAGCCTACAGTTCCCAGGCAGCACCTTGTTTCCGGTATCCAGCCTACAGTTCCAGCAAGCACCTTGTCTCCAGAATCCAGCCTACTATCCCAGCAGCCATCATGTATTCCTAAACTTTTGGACTATTAGCTCCCCTGAAAGCGTACTCGTGAGTACCTGGCCGTCAAGGGCACATTTATTACATTCAGACAGTTTCAGGCAGTTGTTCAGTAAGTATACATGGCAGAATCTTGCATTAGGTCATATAGTGTAGCTGAATCTTAGGCAATTAATTACATTCAATCTATTTAGTTTAGCTGGTTGCAGTCTAAGGACAGCGTGAGTTCACGGTACAGGCAAATGTATCTGATTCCATCTGAACAGGACAGTTAAAACTATAAGTAGACAACTTACATTCAGACTAGTTTAAGCTGTCAACAGTCATATTACATCTGGCTCCCTCAGCATGGTGAGTTTAGGGCAGTATAAATTGAATTAATTAGCATTACAACATATTGAGCATTTATCACGTTTGTGTATATCTGGGAGTGGGTTTGGGGTGTTACCAAGCGGTAAGTTGCCATTGGCAGTTGTGGATCGTAGTGTTAGTGTGAAATTCCAAGTTTCTATGTCACTGGTTAGAGGTGGGTTACCAATCATTTTGGTCTCTTTCCTTATCGCAGATTTTAGGTATCAGGGGTAAGGATAAGGTTCAATCTGTAATAAACAGTAGCCCAGTTCAATTGTGTAGTTCTATCTGAACGTATGTTCGTGAGGTCAAGTACGGGGAAAGAAGTGGAACGGAGTGGGATATAATTCTATAATGGCAATAAAGTAAATCAGTTTTGTTTTGAAATATGCTTTTTAAGGTTCTCATTCTTCCAGGTCATGGTATATCTGTTGTATTCATTAGATCAACTGGACTTAAAGGTTTAGTTCTTAAAGACGTTTGCTAGTCATCGACTGGCTTTCAATCAGAATGACTTGTACAGAAATCTGTGCAATTATGTACCCCGGAAAATCCCAATTAGCATATCACAGTCAAGTGTTAGGGCGTGATTGGATAGTGGCTAAGAGGTGTTATAGGAACGCCCCGAGGTATCAAAACAATCATTGTACATGGCAGACAGTGTGTGTCGAACCCCCCCCCCCCTTATTTAGGCTTGGTTTCTATATTTAATAAAATATAGGGGATGGTGTTATGATTTCCTCCCATTCAGGTATTGGCCGATTTTCACTCTGTGTATGCTTCCCGTTGGCGAAAATTGGTCAAAACATACTCAAAACAGAACAGCAAACAAAGAAAGGAACACAATGAAATGAAGAGGGGGAAAGAGATTTTGTAAAACAAAACAAATACAGTATACATGGTAAGAAAGGACACTAAATAAATCAAATGTCAGAAACCTTTTCTGATGTTGCAATTAATAGCGTTGTTTTAAAACTATTAGTTCGAGTTCTGGTCCATCTAAACATGCCCTTAAAGTGAAATTATATCATTTTGAAGAAGAGCTGATCACTCAGGGGGATTTGATTTTTGTTGAAAAGGAACTTTTTAGAGTCCGAAAACATGTTGCAAAATCTTTTAATGCAGGGCACGAGAGCCGTACGAGGAGTGGACCCAATCTGAATTGTTTGGATACCGTGTGCATACTTACCTGTTTTAATAAAAATAGTATATGGGAAGGGTTAAATAGATAAAGCATACTAAACAGCTAGACAGAAACTAACCGAAAAAAGGCCCCAAGAAAAAGGAAAAAGGGTTATTTTATAATAGAATTAGACCAGTGAATTAATAAGACTAAAAACATAATTTATAAAATCTGCCAGTTTTGAAGAGGGATACCCCTTAGGAGAAATCCTAAAAAGGGGGTAAAAATGGTAGCTAGAAAAGGAAAAAGCAAATATCAGATATGGTATATGGTATTCCATGTCTTAGCTGACAACCATTCCTATACCCTGTATACAGTGGGGAGGAAAAGCAGTCTACCTGTCCCCCTTCTGACAGGAAAGGGTATAGAGACAGCCATTCCTTAACCATGTATGGGAGTGGGTAATAGCACTGAGTCTACAGCACTCTAATGAAGGGAAGGGTGTCGAAGACAACCATTCCCTTTACATGTGTGAGTGGTGGAGAATAAAACTGCAGCTACTGCTCCTACTCACTAGAAAGGGTAGCAAAGAAAACCATTCCCTTTCCATGTATGGAGTGAGGAATAGCACTGCAATCTTACTGCCCCTACTGAGGGAAAGGGTAGCAAGACAAACTTTCCTATCCATAAATGTGAGTGGGGAAAAGCACTGCAGTATACTGCCCCCTACTGATGGGAAGTGACCTAGCCAATTGCCCCTAATGTTTACGTTACTAAACTTAGAGTCCCAGACTTCCGTTTTATCCAAAGGCCTATCATATTCACCAACGTGAGGAGACATCCAGTGACACCAGTCTTTCACCATCTCCCTAAAATTCATAAATCAATGACTAACCCTGAGGGAAGGCCAATTGTGGCTAGCATTGGAGCTCTAAGTGAGGGGTTATCGGACTGGGTTGATCACATGTTGCAACCTGTGGTGAAGAGCACAGTCTCCTATATCAGAGACAGAACCCATGTACTCCAAAAACTAAAAGATATTACATGGAAAGAAGGATACAGATGGGCTACTCTGGATGTCTCCTCACTCTATACCTCTATAACCCATGAACTGGGCATTAATGCTGTCAAAAAAACTGTCCAGTTCGGTTTATATTCCCTGTAGTAGATGACTTCATATTCAGGCCTTGGATTTTTTGCTCCATCATAACTATTTTCTTTTTCAGGATGTCTTTTACCTCCAGAGACGTGGGACAGCTATGGGTGCCTCTTTTGCTCCACCTATGCAAATATCTTTATGAGATGGTGGAGGAGTCCCACGTCTCTGGGGGTAACTTAACTTTTTGTGATAAAGTAATTTCTATGGTCGCTATATTGATGATTTGCTGTTTATTTGGAGGGGAGAAGAGAAAAGCCTCCTATATATGTCGACTATTTGAATAACAATGCTTGTAATATTTTTCTGGTGGGGAAGTCAAATCCAGGGAAATTGATTTCCTGGATTTGAAATTATATGTTGACCCACGACATGTCAAATTAACTCAACTTTGTACGAAAGGAAACGGCAGGGAATTCTATTCTGAAGGCGAGTAGCTGCCATCCCAAACATACAATTGTAGCATTCATACAGTCAATTTGTCAGAGTACGCAGAAACTGTTCTAGTGACCAGACTTTCTTACTCAGTCACAAGCATTAAAGGCAAGGCTACTTGATAGGGGTACTCCGAGAGACTTACTGATCAAGTTTTAAAAAAGCCAGTAGTCTAGACAGAAGTCCCTTTTGGAGGTCATAAGGAATGTTCTAGTGGAACAGAGATACACGGGATGGCATATACTTCTCAACAGAATATAGTTGTGAGTTTCGTCAGATCTGTAATATAGTCAAGAAAACTTACCCATATTGTATGGAGATAATTGTGCCGGAAACGTCCTTGATGAGTGTTCATTAAAATTTGTATCCAGAAAAGCACCTACGTTAGGCTCGATCCTAGCCCCTAGTGTTGTCTCTAAGTTTAGTAAACGTAAACATTAGGGGCATGGCTAGGTCACTATGGGACCTTTAAATGTGGCAGTTCAAGGCATAACATGTGGAGTAATTACCACAAGTTCCTCCTTTGAATCCACGGTCACAGGGAAAAGTTACATGAACAGATGCTATGCCAATTGTAACACCAGATCAGTTATTTACCTACTTGAGTGTCAAAAATGCAAAATACAATATATTGGATATACCACACGTAACCTGAAATGTAGGATTAGGGAACATATCCTGTCCATAAAAAGCGATAATCCTATAACCCCTATAGGGAAACATTTTGCGGCCTGTCGGCCTCAAATTGGAGGCGCTTGAGCGTCAAGGTAATAGAGAGAGTGAAATCCCCCTTAAGGGGTCGACCTCAAACTTATAGGGAGGAAGAGAGAGGTATTTTGGATTTTTCAAATGCAAACAAGACAACCATTGGGGTTGAATTCCCGATGGGATGTCACCCATTTCGTCTGATTCTTTCTTTATGTAATTTGGTGTTTTTATTAAGTACTGTTAAATATTATGTTATTGCCACTATGTTGTTTTTATCTATGCCAATTTGTGTATCGATAGGGTTAATATTACCCTGGACACACCCCCGTGATATATAGGGGGGGAATGTGCATAGAGCATATCCATGAACTAGGGGGTGTTTCCCCGAAACGCGTTGGATGCTTGGGGTACTGTGCGTGTCTCTAGATGAACAGTTTCAAAAAGCTTTTTCTATCAAGATCCGGAAGTGCGGCCTGTTTTTTGGTTTTGTGTTTTAAAAAAAATACAAACTATTCCAGTCCCATAAAAATAATTGGAGGAGACTTTAATATGCACATGTCTGAAACTATGGATAGAATGACAATAGCAACAACCCCACTTTCTCATACCTCAGCTGGCCTGTCCAGGCCTTCCGGACTATAATTAGACGTCATGGGCTATATGACACTGGAGAATATCCAATCCCACAGTTAAAGCTACTTAATCACACATCCAGGCTTGAAAGCCCTAGAAACAGTAGATCTAACCTCCCTGACCTGGTCAGATCACGGTCCAGTTACAGCTAATATCATCTGACAAACACACTCCTAAACAATACCACTGGATACTCAATGAAAGCCATCTCGAACACCCCATCCACAGAGATTGCATAAAAGAAGCGATCACAACATATTTTGACACAAATGCAGGATCAGTTAAATCCCCAATGACACTACGGGAAGCTCATAAAGCGACCCTACGAGGTCATGTATACAGTTAGCCTCGAGACTTAAAAAAGAACAAATAAAAAACTATCATGAAATCACAAGGAAATTCACAATAGCAGAGCAAAAAAAGAAAAGTAATTCAGCTCTGAGCAACACTGAAAGACCTGCATTGTTTGAATGTGGACAAAAACAGGATGGGCTAAACGTTCATTTTATGAAAAGGCAATAAAGCATCCACTCAGTTAGCAAACCTTCTCAGAGACCGTAGAAACTCAAGCCATCCCAGCTAATATTAAAGATGAATATGCTCAAACCAAATAGTTAATAAATTTGGAAAATATTATGAAAAACTCTACAACTCAAGTTCATCCCACTAAAGAAAATATCACCCCTAAATCAGAACACAAATGAAATCATACATAACAAATAGCCACATGCCCAATTTAACAGAACTTCAACTAAATTCATTAGACAAACCTATCTCTTCTGAAGTAATAAAAACCCTGCCTAACGGGAAAACACCAGGCCCAGATGGATTCCCCAACAGTTATTACAAAAACTTATCAAGAAATACTTACACCCCAATTGCTCTCATATACAACCCCATAATGCAGGGTGAATTAATCCCTACATCCTTCACTAACTCACACATGTAGTTATACCAAGCCAGGTAAGGACCCTCGCTTGTCCTAGTTACAGACCAATAGCCTCCTAACTATGACTATAAGATATTCACTAAACTCCTTGAAATAGACAGCTCATCTTTTACCAAAAAAATACACAGAGATCAGGTTGGATTCATACGTCACAGGCAAGCAGGAGACAATATTGATTATTTGCTCTACACAAAGATCACAAGCGGCAATATTTCAAGCCTTGATACAGAGAGGCCTTTGACAGGCTTAGTTGGCCCTTTCTACTCTCCTCTTATATCATATAGGTAAAAAAGAGCCTACATGACAGAATCAACAACTTATATACTACAGCCAAATCCCAATGACCTCATCCCAACCATTCACCATATCCAATGGAACTAGGCAGGGTTACCCATTATCCCCACTATTGTACACCTTATCATAGAGCCCTTAGCGTGTCTAACGGGAATACAATAAAAACAAAATAGTTATCTAATTTCACTATTTGCTGATGATGTACTCCTCTCTTTAACAAACCTGTTAATCTCATTACCAAACCTACAAAGAGTTAGCGATATATAGTGAATTTTCTGGATAAAATCAATCAAAGTAAAACAGAGCGCCACTATTATATTGTACCATCACCAATTAAGCAGACCTTCACCCAAGCATTCCCCTACACCTGGAAAGATAAATCCATCATATACTTAGGCATTAACACCACCCCATCTATCCCCTACCTTTTTTCAGCTAACTACCACCACTCATGAGTGAAACAAAACAATTATCAGCAAGGAACTCCCTCACCTTATCTTGGTTTGGTAAAATAACAACAATTAAAATGTCAATATTACCCAAGAGGCTTACCTATAGTATATGGGAACAAGCCTCCAAATCCTCCATATGTATAACAAACAATAAAATATATACAAAATAAGATGAGAGGAGAGGTACTACACTCCGAAAAAACTCCATAAATGTGGCCGATGCCTTGGGCAGGTGTTGGAGGGGTGTGGTAGAAAGGGATCTCTATTTAATATATTGTGGAAGTCCCCATATCAAAAATTTATGGATACAGGCCTCTAACCTGATCCGAAAACTGTTCCTATGGAACCTATTCATTGGATACTAGGTCTACCGTTTAAAGGCCTCCTCAAACCTCTACCAGGTTATGCACCCATATACAAGTATCCACAAGATGCTTAATCACTAGGTATTGGAAGCAAACTTCTATTCTCTTTGTGGAGATCTATTACAAGCCAAACAGAAGCCCGAAACATGGAAAATCTAAAGCTAGGTACACACCTAGCGATTTTTCCTCCTGACCGACTGTTCGATACTCGACCAGTTGGCCAAGAGGAAGGACTGTCGATCGTGTGGTCCATAGAGGACCACACGATCGGACGAGGTTTTCCACCATGTCCAATTGTCCTTTCATCCGATTTGGACTAACGGTCGGTCTGTCCTGGACGCATTCAGATGCGATATTTCGGTCCGATTGACCGAAATATTCATTGTGTGTACCCAGCTAACGGCCAGAATAACAGATCGAATAGACCTCTTGAAAAGATATGGGCCCCCTTGGGAGCATTGATGTCCATAGAATAGTTCACCACAATTAGTATATATAAAAAGAGTCTTCGCGGAGCTAAAGGATTCCTTGCCGGTTGGGAAGCCCAACAAAATAAAATAAAAGTGAAAATAGAAGGTAACCTTGTGATTTGTCCAAACTGTTAATATTAGCTACGGATTGGTAAACTGTTTAAAGGTTTATAAGGTATCATAAGTATTATTTTTATTTTTGTTTTGGTTTTTTATTTTTTTTATTTTTATATGTATCCCTGTCGACTGTATCTCAAATACAGAAAGGGAAATTCCCAGTGGTCGATAAATAAGGGACACTAAAGATCAAATCCAGACCATACAGCTTAAATAATCTCGAACTTAATGATTAAGCTAAAATGTCCAAATGGAACAAGGTAATCCATGATGAGCTGGGCGGTAGAAACAAGCTATATAAAAACTTTTGATATGGAATTTACACAAAATCGAACAATGAGAAAAATATTTATCAAGTTCCTGAGACCCAGTTATATATAGGTTCACCAACCCCACGGTTTACCTTCTTCAAAATTTAAATGAAATTCTTTCTTTTGTATTTATATATTTAAAAACTTCTATTAAAAAATTATAAAATAAAGTTATTAAAAAAAAAAAAGAAAGTTAATAGCTTTAAAAGTGGGCTGGATTAGTTTAAACTAAAAAGTATTGAAAATAACTGCAATTAATACATATACAGGAAGATTCAATAAAGTTCTATTATTAAAATTATGCTAATTTTGCCCCAACCAATCGATCGTACTTAACATTTGAAAGCTAATATCTGATTGGTTGGGGCAGAATAGCACCATTTTAAACGATAGAACTTTTATTGAATAACCCTGATAGTTCTGGTGATCCAAGGATCCTTACATTTGCCCTTTGGAGTCAGGAATAAGTTTTTTTTTTTACCATCCTCTGGAGGGTTGGGTTGATGAGTAGGCTAAAGGTTAAACTTCATGGACGTATGTCTTATTTCAACAGCACTGTATTTACTGGACTACATGATAAACATGCCCAATAGCTAGCAATTAGTGCAACAGTCTGTTAATGTTATATCTGTCTTTTACAGGTAATATCTATTACCAACAGCATTGTTTGTACTAGTCTACACTCTATATAACATGCCCAATAGCTAGCTTGAGTGTGCCAGGTTGTTAAAGGTAATTTCTCTCTGGTATAGGTATTAGCTACAGTATTTCCAGTAGCACTGTATTTACTGGAATACACTGTATATAACATGCCCAATAGCTAGCAGTCAGTGTGCCAGGTTGTAAAGGTAATTTCTGTCTGTTACAGGTATTAGCTCTTTCCAACAGTACTGTATTTACTGGACTACACCGTATTTATAATGCACATTAGCAAGCCATCATGGGTATGTAAAGAAATAGAGGGCATATAAACAAAATATTTTTTACTGTGGTGGTTGGGAAGAATTATAGTTTCCATTAACAGTCAATTTAAAATATAGATATATTTTAATATAAATGCATTGAACTAATTTGAGATTTATAGGATTTCTCTGTTTTCTGGAAGCTGTAACTAATTATGGATCTCCGAGGAATATTACATGTCAGACAGGTGGTGACTTGCCAAACCTGAATTTCTTTAATAACCTGTTAAAAAAACAGAGTCCTGACTATATTTGATAATTTTCTGCTGCATTGTTCACTAAAGGTCATATCAGAGAACTTGTGGACATCCTTTAAGGTTGGAAGAAAAGAAGTTTCATTTCAAGTTAGGAAAAGTTTCTTTACAGTGAGAAGGTCAAACTGTGGAACTGTCTTCCAGCAGACGTGGTAATGGCAAGTTCATTGAATAGCTTTAAAAGTGGGTTAGATACGTTTCAATAAGTTTCTACATGTCTTAATTATTTAAGGACCCTTATTTTATGTTAGTTCAGAGTAAAAAGTATGTTTAAGCCTCCCAATACAGCAGCTGCCATCACGCTATTCCACAATTGGTACTAATGATCTCCAGGATTTTGGTAAACCTTGTCCCACGCTATAGTGAAATTTCAATAAATAGAGAGAGTGACATTAAAGGCTCTGCCTGTAATGACAATGTTGGTCATACATGAGGCTGACAAAGGAGTTGTCATTGTCCTTTCAGATCCAGGGTACTATCAGAGTGAACTCTTCTCTCAATTGGCAGACTCCCCAACATATAGACAGCTAGAAGACGACCCGACTGTTAGATTTAAGAAAGAACTGAGGACAGGCTTTCCTTGGCACTGAAAAAGAACATAAATTCCTGGTCAATGATAGTCCAATTTGTCCCATCATATATACCACCCAAAGATCCACAAAACGGTGACACACCCCCAGTTCATATGATCATTGCTTCCAGAGGCTTGCTTTTTAAACCAATTGCACAGTTTTTAGACCACTTTCTGCAAAGGTCGTTAAAACCATGCATTCTGGTGAACTACGGTCTTTATTAAAAAAACTATGATGGTGGCTTTGATGATGTGCTATTGGTTACAGCGGATGTTGGTAGCCTCTATACTGTTATACCACAGGAACAGGGGGTAAAGATTTGTGATAATGCTCTGTTGCAAGGAGGGCATAGGGGGCCACCGATTGAGTTTTTGGTGGAACTCCTGGCCTTCATCTTAGGAAACAACTACTTTCGTTTTGAGAACGCTACATGTGTCTGGCACAGCGATGGGCTCCAATGTGGCCCCTTTTTGTGAACCTCTTTATGCAGTGGTTCGAGGAGACCTACATTTTCCCTAAGTTTGGGGTAGTATCCTCTTGTACAAAAGGTAAAAGACAACTGTTTCATTGTGGTGAGGGGACCACGTTGGAGCTCAACAATGTTTGACTATTTGAATGGGTTGGACACCCCTATTAAATTCAGTGTCAACAAAAGCAGGGACACAGTAGATTTCTTGATTTAAGAATTTCTGTTGTTAATAACAAATTTTGTACCTCCTTGTTTTTAGGAATAACACAGATTTGCAAAAAGTGTCTGTCCAAGTTCAAGAAATATTCCAGGAGTTTTGGAAGAGGGTATGGTGAAAAAAAATACTAAATAAACAACTGGACAGGGCACATGATCATTATTTAGGACAACAAAATGCACATTTTACAAATGTGATAAAGTGGTCAATAAGGAGGTGTAAATGTTCACCATGCATCATACGCGCTCAGCACCATGATCAAAAAGAGCATCCGTAAGCATTGGGATGTTATAAAATCTGATAAACAATTACCTTTTCAATATACGGTATTTCGTGTGCATATCTGAGGGCCCCAAATTATGCAATTTAATTGTCAAGACAGACATCAGTCCTAAGATGGGTGATCGAAAAAAATTGGTTGGTAAGTAATGCTAATGGATGTGTCAGATGCCTGGGGTGCCAGACATGCTGTTATGCGATGGTGGTGAAAGATTTTCCTCATCCCCACACTGGCGAGAGATTTAAGATCCGGTTTAGACTTACCTGTGCGTCCCAGTTTTGTAATTTATGTGATTACGTGCCCATGTTAGAGAACGTATGAACAACCACAGGGCAGCTATAAGAGCAGCATTGTCCAAAAGGGGTAGCTCACTGTAGGCTCCTAGTTAGTATGGTGAACAATCGGTGGCCTGCCACTTCAAAGTGGCTGGAAATAATCTGCCATGTTATATGGATGGCCATAGACCATTCCTGGCCACTGTCATGGGCCCACTGAGAGACAAGAAATTGTTACAGTTAGAGGCCCAGTGGATCTGGAGGTTGGACACAGTTGCCCCAAGGGGGTTAAATGAGGTTGTTCTCTCACATGCTTCCTATAGAATGGGAGGTAATATTTCAGACTTTTGTATCGGGCAGTTTTGAGACATTGTTTAAGGTATAATATGTGGAACCATTCATTCATCATCAGTCAACTTGACATGTTTTTTTCCCCCTTCTTATGGCTTGGTGGAATGTGTTAGAAATTTATGAAGCTTGTTTTAAATGTTTTTATATACACGTGTGGTGAGGTACACTAGGGGTTAAGGTACCAAGGGGCGTGTCCTCCTGGCCCTTAAAATATGGTGGGAGAAAATTAACTGACAATCCACGATGGCGGACACACTAAGGACCGAAAAACATTGATCTAAGTTCATACACATGATAGGAGATATAGGAGAATATAAGTCAGTATAGCACTGACTTATATTAGATACACACAACACAAAAATATACAAAATAAATCTGCTACACAGGATGTGATATGTATTGTAATGGACATATACACCAAGGCTCCTAATATACCACCTCCAGCCTGCAGGTGGTGTCAGTGAGTGATAAAAGACAAGACATCCCTGCTCTCTATGGCTAGGAGGAGAGAAAGTGAAAGTAGATTGTGATGTGTGCTTCGGAAAGATATTGACTGCAACACAAGATCCTGTGTATAAGATCCTGCTGTACCACCTGTTGGGAGGACAGATTATTGGACAGACAAATTACCTTATTGCATACAAACTCTAAGATAACAGAAAAGTGTACACCAACTTACAAGGACACAATATACAGGCCTAGTCAATATTTAAAGTGGTGCACCATAGACAGGGACACCCCTGATTACTGCACGTTATATGGAGAACCTGTTTATGTGCACTGTCTGCTTTGTGCCAGACCACCAGAGTAACCCAGTGTGCTATGCTACCCATAATCATTCCATAAAGCAGTGATCTGGTGCAAATTGGTGGCATCGCTGCCGGTAATACAATTTATTCTCCCTCTTCTCTGTATATTTGTTTCTTGTATTAAGCTATGGAGTCTGCTACTAAAAGTATTGATTTAAATCCTCCTGTCCTTGTACCTGAATATGAAATGCCGCAATTATTTCTGAGCTCTACCAGGCCCAATTGCCAAACCAATTTTTAACCTGATCCATTTGATAGGGTAACTAGGGAGTGGACTGATTGGCTAGAACAATTTGAATTGGCAGCCACTATTAATGGTTGGGATGAAGGTGCTTGCTTGCAAGTCCATAGCCTTTTGTTAGTGGCAAAGACAGGCAGGTATACCAAGGATTTACTGTAATACTGAAATAAAAAGCAGTTAAGTTATTAAAGGGGAATTGTGGTCTCCAAACCAGTTGCGTTTAAATGAAAGGCCAGTTTCCTACCTTTAAAACAAGCCATCAAACACTCGCTACATGTCCACAGCCCAAGATCTAAAAAAATTACTGACCAGAAAGTTAATGGGTGGGAGGTGACATGTGACATTCCTAAGACTTTCGCACAGTGCCGCTGGCGAACACAGCCTCAGACTCCCTCACTGTGTGAGGGAGACAGGATGTCCCTCCCTCAACATGTGCTGTGTGAAGGACCCGCAGCTGCAGAGAAGGTAAGGGAATCTAAAGCCCTTCTCCTCACTATGTGAAAACAGCCTTTTCAGGCAGAGTTCTCACTCTGAGTGGCCCATGGCACCCACAAGTGGGCGGGGCTTAGGCATCCATGGATGGGCGGGGCTTAGGCATCTGGGTGGCGGTGGGGCGGCACATGGGGCTGTAAGGGAATGGGCCAAGGGGGCCTGCAACTGGAGGGCATGGGGTCCATGAGTGGGAGGGGCCAGGGGGGCGCAAAGGGGAAGAAGAGGCACAGGGCTGATTGACTGACATGGTTTCAGAGCAGGAAGCAGGAAGTGCAGGGGACCTGGTGATGCTGCTGCCATATCACACACAAAAATGTAATATCTTCAAAACTATGCAAAATAAACAATGACATAAATTGCAAAAATTCTCAGGAAAGCAATTAATATCAATTTATATAATGTCATTTTTGGCCCCAGTTCCCCAAATGCTCTGAAGCTATTTTTTTTTCAATTAGATCGTATAAAAGAGTATATAAAGGATAAATCGATTTCTTTAGGTAAACTGGGAATGAGAAATTTTTGTTTATACGTTAGATTATTAGGGCAATGCTATTATAATAACATGAGTTGTGAGGTACCTTCTGTGTATGGGCACTCACTCCTCATAGATATGTACTTGCCCTGGTGCTAATTCAGTAGAGATAAACCTTTATTTACTATACTTTTGGTGCAGTGCAAATGAGTTTGGCATTACACAAAAGACCCAGCACTCAACTATAAATATAGCCATAAATTAATAGGTATAAACGTTAAACATACCTGCAAGCAATGAAGGGTAACAAGCAGTATTTAAGCATCAGTCCTAACCAAAGAGAAATGCACAATCCCTGGGGGGAGAAAGACCTTACCTGCTTCACTCTTTATTAAGTATGGCCTTTAGGGAACTATGTGGGCTTACAAAGCTTATGAACCTTTTTTATCTGGACTGCCTTTAGGGCGGGAGTTATATTAACACAGGGAGCAAGCATACAATAGCTAGCCGTTATCGCCTTTAGTATTACAAACTCCGGTTCCGGAGAGGTCATAATTTATTGAAATTCATGTTCTAAATCATAAATTGAATTATCCACTACATTCTTTGTCCTTAGGGAAAAGAGAAAGCAGTTTTACTGGTCATTCTCATTTTAAAAGTAATATCAAACCCCCCCAAATAAAATTTGATATAGACCATTCTTGCCCCTCTGCTGCATCCATGCACGTAAAAGGTGAACAGCAGCAGCAGAGACAAGGGAACAAGGGCTGTAAGTATACTTACAAGCTTCTTAGAAACATTTAAACCTTGTGGTCAAGGTTTGAGGGGGGCGGGGGTGTTAAGCCTATAAACAAATTTTATTTTGGGGGTGGGCAGTCCTTTTAATTTCACCATTTCTTAGATACAAGAACGAAAGCCTATGCTACCCTGTGTGGTTGCAAGATTTGAGAATCTTTCCTAGAGTTCCAATCGGATATTAGTTCCTTTTTAACACTTTAATGTCTTGCTGATAATGTCTCAACTGTTTTCATAAGTCCTTGTAAACAAGCTTAGAAATCCTTACCCATTTTTTGAGGGTTAAAAGAATTCAGAAACGTTTTCTAACAAAAACCCATGTACTATATTATTGACACCAAATATGGAGTATATCTCCAGTTACTTGAACACTGAACATTTAACTTCCAGACATTTTTACATTACCAATGGAAATGCCTTACGATAGGTAGAAAACTCCAATGTAACTGTAAATGTCCATCAACACTTACATGGTTAGAGTAAGCACACTCGGTAAGAAATTCATTGCACAACGTTATTCTGAGCGTAGCCTATCAAGACTTAGAGAAAGCTTTGCCATGGATCGGAACAATTTGTTGAATAAAAAGCCATCTATCCCCATACAGATAGACGGCTTTTGTATCTACTTTACAATCTGATACTGAATAGGGGCAGTTATTATAAATAAACCATTATTCTCATAAAAAGAGCCAAAAGTATTGGTAATGAGCTAGTATGAGCCGACATATTGACCACCAAATCAAAGACCATCTTTTGAGGAGATCCTCAAATTGGCACATACCCATGATTGAATTGCCAAGCCTATAACGCTATCACACCTGTTAAAATCCTTCCACCCCTTAAAAGGTACCAAAATTAAGTTAAAAAACTATGCAAATGTAGAACATAACGTCCCTGCGTGGAAAGCAATGTGGGAAAAACCAAAGAGAGATTTGGACAAGGATTGGTGAGCAAAAAAGAGACATGTCTTTTAATTATGATGTACTATGGGAGAAAAAAAGATATTAAACTTTTGTCAGTAAACACTTTCTGGAAAATAGACAAGGGCATCACAATTGAGATAGCTTGTCCTAGAAGTGGTTAATAAAGAACAAAGAGGTGGCAATCATGACAGATGCTTATACAGAGAGAATGTTTCTGGATAGAAAAGTTAGAAACACTGTTTCCACAAGGTCTCAATGAGGAGAGAATTTGTCTTATTTCTTATAAATATAGCACCCCTATTTTGTGTTTAACCTTGATGATTCTCTTGCATTATTGATGATGTAAATTATGTCTAATTTTTTTACTGTATTTTACCTTGAAGTCTTTCTCTGTCAGCAACCTTTTAGCTTTAATGTATCACATTCCTATTATAGCTTAAAAAGGAATTTACAAAACAAAGATAAAGTTGGTCAACTATAGAAACACACCCGCATTCCCAGAACCAACCTGCTACAGTACCAACAGACTCAAAAGGAGAACCGTAACCCACTAGTTGTTACATATCACCCCCACATGGGAAACTCAGAAAGATAGTCAAGAAAACTCCAACATATTCACAAAAGGAGGACAGCTACAAGAAATATTCCCAGACCCCCCTCTCTTAGTAGTATCGAAAACCACCCAATTTAATAACTGCTTGTAAGAAGTTCCCTAACAAGCCCCGTATAAAATGGAACATCTCCCTGTTTGCAGGAAAAGTGTGAAACCAGCAAGTACATCACACTGGAGACAGGATACCAATACCAGGTTCCCAACATTGGTTTAAAAATAAGGGAACTTTCCTTGCAAATCATCAAATTAGTATACCTGATTTTATGTTCTAGGTGCCCCTCTGGACTATGTAGGAGAGACTGGACAGACCCTGAGGCAAAGGATGAACTGCATAGTTCACAATCAATAACAAAAAAGAGATGTCCCTGTGGGTGCCCATTTGCAGCCAAGGGCAGTCTGAAAGACCCAATAGTCCCGGTGCTCATGGGAATTTTAGATTCCAAAAGGAGAGGTTAGAATGGGAAATGTAAAAATTTGGAACTGTGGACTAAACTTTGTGTCTCTATGTTTCTAATCTCAATGTCATGTAGAGTTAATCAGACCAAATTCATGAAAACCACAAACCCATAAATATCTCATTTATACCAGACCCTCCATTGACACTTAAAGTGAGTTCTGTCTGACCGTTGTTTAACCTTTGCTAATTCTTTATTACTGCCTGTGATCATTGAATGTGTATTCACTGTTTTTACACCCATAAGTTTGTTGGTTACACACTGCTAGTGGCAGGGGGGGATTCCTAAATGGGTTACCACTGAATAAGCATCAGTGAACACTGTCGGTGCCCGTTTGCCTGGATCAGATGAACGGAGATAATTTGACATGCCGGTAAATCATCGCCGAGATGTGGGTCCATAGGAAACATTTGTGTAGCTGACACTCTATAGCAGCAAAACGGTCGGGACAGAAAATTCTCCATATGTACCCAGCCTAACATTCTGTTTTACTGAGACATCCACATTTGCACTACATTACCATAAGGGTCTTTCAAAGTCAGAACTGTGACACTGACAGTGGATCTAACAGAAATTACCGTCATAGGATTACAGATACCTCATTTCCTGCTGGATTTAAGGTAAGGTGATTCACACAGCAATAACCCAACTTAACTTAACAACCCACACTCCATTACCATTGTTGCTTAATTACCCCTGGCAGTGCTCATTATACAAAATAAAATCAAATATAATATAAAAAACGCTATATTGGCTTGTTCAGAACAGAACCATGGTGGTTCAGTGCAATAAGACCATGTGCAAAGAAATATATAAAGTGTACAGTGCTAGTAACAGGCGTAATGCCCAAAAACTAATAACTAAGTATTATATATTTTCAAACGTTAGTCGAACTAATAAGATACAAAGTGTCAAGTGCTATATCTGGCAAAAGGCCCAGAAAGTTACAACATTAAATAGGCAATCTTAAAAATATCTACAAAGTAATAAACCCTCCTAAAAAGTCTCATGTGCTAGAAGAGATACTTAGAAAAAGAAGGCACAAGTGTCCCTATTCAGACACTTTAAAGGGACGAGAATAGGATATGTAAACACTGACAGGATAGTATACTAGCAATGATGTAAAAGCTAAAACACATAAATAGTAAAAAAATTCAATTCAATATACTCTATAATAATCTACTTATTCAAAAAAAACAGTTATCAAGCTTACTGCTAAAACCTCAGTATCGAATGATAGTCATAGCCCTATTAAAGGTGCAAACTTATATATAGCCATATTGGTACCCTTTCAATATTACGATACTATGATAACTCACAATTCACATAGGTAGGGCCCATATACTCTACGGACTCTTAGGGGTCTACCGTGGGTATTCATGATAAATCTACAGTCTAGAGTCACGGGCATATGTCATTAGAACAATTTTAAGAAACAATTATAAGAAACAGGACAGGGGAAGAGTTTCGTTCAGGTCCTTTAGGAGCCACCGTATTGAGTCTTTTAATCCACCAAGATTCCTTTTGCAGCAGTCAGTAGGTTGATATGGTCAATTGCCATCACGGGACGTTTGCTAAAGTGTGTCTGACCTCTTGGAAGTGCCGAGCTACTGGTTGCTCTGTTATAGCTCTATAGTTCCCCTTTGTTTGGTTCACTGGAATCAGATCCTTAACATTAAGGGCTGATCTAATGGCTTGTCTATGATTTGCCATCCGTTCCCGTAAGGAGTGTGGTTTTTCCGACGTAGTATAATCCGCATGGACAAGATATAAAGTATACTATAAGTACTAAGGCCCTGTAGTATATTTTACTTACCTTAAATCCAGCAGGAAATGAGGTATCTGTAATCCTGATGACGGTCCCAGGTGGATTGAAAGCGTTGATGTGATGTGATCCAATAAACCTTGTTTGTTATTTTTGTAAAATCCACTTGAGTGCTCGTATTTTCTAAATACTTTTCCAGTTATCCCGGAGTAAGCACCCTGGTGATGAATCTGAAGTGAGTGCTATCAACTTCGTTTTAGTAGTATAATAGTACTAATACCTACCTGAATTACAAAACAATTTATATACAATTAATAACTAAACTTACTTTACTGGACACCCCTAAGTTTGAATGGAAAACTCAAAATGATAGGTTAAGACCACCTTCAGGGTTTCACAGGGTCTCCCTGTAGACACTAAAAGGAAGTGGAATTTTACTAACATCCAATGAGAGGTTCTGATCTTCCACTGTTAGCAAATCAAAAAATTCCTTAGGCACTGTCCATAACAAGACAGGAAGTGTAAGGAAGTTTTTATATTACACCCAGTTATGTGTGTTTGTAAAACATGCGACAGTCTTACAAATTAGAAAAGTCTTCAGACTCTGACATTTACTCCCCCTCTCCATAGAAAGTAATGAGACAATCCAGTTTCTGTTTGCTAGACAGGAAGTGTCTGTTTATGATTAAATGACTGCATGTCTCTAAAACTACCCAGCATTCTTAGAGAAATGGGCAGTTTCTACCCCAATATTAATATATTAAACATGAGGCTGTCAGGTACCTTCAGTTATAAGAAGGCTCTAATTCATTATACCCTGGTTGAGGTTTAGCTCCCTTATCCAAACCTCTCCATAATTTGTCAAGCAATCAGAATCCTGTGTTTCCTAACCCATAGTGACTGCTGGAACTTGCTGTGGTAATTACCAATAAGTATGAACCTAGCATGGTATTTGTGGATCCTGTATAGGGTCTCAGGATGTATCGCTTCTCGGCCTTTTGGCTAAGATCAAGTGTAGTATCGCTCTTATCAGCTGGGAACGGCAGGGGCACCCCTATGCTGTGGGGGGTGCGGCTACGGTGGAACAATTTTTTATCCCCGACCGAAAGGTTGGGCCTATTTGGTCCACTCCCCTGATTAATTGTGCACTAGGCACCTTTATTTATTAACGAGCACTATCACGTGCACTTTTTGTTTTTTGTTTGTGTGTTTCACGTATTGTGGCGGGATTGCCTGGGTCCTTTTTGGGACCTTCAGGCTTTTCCCATGTGAACCCCTGGAAGCTTCCTGGTGGCAGCTGGGAGCAGAAAGGGAGGGTAAGTATGGTGTGTTCCTGACGCCTACCGGCCGAAGGGACCTCAGTTGTCCCCCTAGCCCTACGGCTTAACAGCTATGGGCATAAGAGGGAGTCAGAACGGATCCCGAACCACTTTGTTTGTTGCAATGTGGTGCGATCCCAGAAAGCACGAACCCCGAGCTTTCAATAAAAAAATGGGTCTCAGGATGTCCAATGGAGCTGTTCAGATTGAATTGCACATTGTGGCAGGATTGCCTGCCTGTGTTCAGATCTGCGGGTTAATACTATTTTGTCTGGATACATATAATACAGTGTCCCAACTGAGCATCTGCTTTGTGTGAGAGCCCTGCCAGGACAGATGACTGTTGGTCACAGTAACAGTGGCTGCAGCCAGCAGGCATGTGACAGACTGATCATGTGGTCCCATAGAGAAACTGGTGATTGGCCGTGATTTACTAACTGACCCATTGTTGATAAGGACGACCGAGCTCGGTCGCGGTGGCCGCCCCACACCATCACATATTTCCAGCCGTGGCACTATTGGTTCGTTACTGGTGTTTACCCAGCCTTAAGGTTCGTACACAATCCGATCGCGGGTGCCAACCCGTGACGCACGATGTGTACAAACGGCCGATAATCGAAAACGGCCGTTCGCACACGTCATGTGTCGGCACTGGCGATCGCATGTGTGCACGACCTTTGACTTTATAGATTATAAAATGCCAGGTAGGTGGTATTGGAAGTGAGTGCAAATATGGTAAAGTTAGACTCTAACAGGGAGATTCACCCAGAGGCACAAGCTCTCTGGGCAAATCTCCCGTACGGGATTTACCGAGGCTGTGCAATTTTGGGTGAATCTCACCGCCACTAAGTATTATCGCCAGCTATTAGTTGGTGTTTAATACTTACATGTAAGAGGCACGCTACCTATGGTAAATTACTTTGAAACGCCGCACGAGTGCCTCTTCTGGTACTCACGCTACCGCCGCAAAGCGGTCTAATAGCTATGGATGTAAGGGAGGGCCGATGAATCACTTGCATGGTCAAACCCTTGGGTAGGAAGTGCTAAAGCATGACGTGGGCTTTTAATGTCTGTAAGTCAGGAAATGTCTTTATAAACAGTATGTATGAAAACTAAGTTTTCAGAATTCTGTGCAGTTAGGGAATGCTGGAGTTGTAGTTTTTAAACATGTGAAAGTTCATAGAAGACACTAACTGCAAAACAGAGAATGCTGGGATTTGTAGTTTTCAAACTGTGAAAGGTCACAAGCTTAGACACATGCCTTTGCCACAGGCAATAAAAAGATACTTTGCACCCCCCCCCCCATTTCTTTAAGTGGAGAAATATGTGTTTATATGTAGGTCATTATGGCAATGCTGTTATAATAACATGATTCTATGAGGTACCTTCTGTTATAAGAAGGCTCTTTTCAATTTATACTCTGTGTGGGCTTTTAGCTCCTTATCCACACCTCTCCCTAACAGTATTATTAATCAGTATCCTGTGCTTCAAGTCTAACCCATAGGGTGTTAAACTTGTTGTGGTAAATACTAAAATATGAACCTTGCATGTTAATCAGGATACTGTATAGGATTAAGGTGGCTATACATATATATGATTTTACTTATCCAACCAAGCGCTCGTGCAATATTAGTTTGATCTTGCGAGCACCTTTCCCATTCTTCTATGCCACAGACACGGTTCTTGCAGGCGATCGATTAATGTCGCGGGAGCACTGGTCGGGAAAGTAAAATCGGATATATGTATGGGCTACTTTTGATTGCCCAAAGGTGCTGTAGTTGCCTGGGTCAGTTCTCAGCCTGCAGGTTTATCCACATAGACCCTCTATTTCTATCTGGCAGGTAGTATAGTAAGGGAGGTATAAGTGTGTGTTTGTTCATTTAATATGATGCGATTTTTTAGGACCTTCAGACTAATTTTATTACTGCCCCCCTGTCACGAACTTACCTGCCGCCTCGGTCCCGCGGCGCACTGCACTTAGGTGGGCGGCGTTGTAGACGTCATGATGTCACGACGCCGACACGCCGGGCGGCGCGAGAATTCAAAGCCGCCGTCCTCCTGGACCCGGTGCTGATAGTAGTGTTAGCTACCTCCCGGCTCCTTCTACTTACCTGCCCTGGATCCTGTTCTCTGTACCTATTACTTACCTAGCCTGTCCAGAGACTTACCTGCCCGTTCCAGAGACTCTTTGCCATACCTGCACCTATTCTTACCTAGCCTGCTCCAGAGACTTACCTTGCCATTTCCAGAGACTCCTTGCCATACCTGCACCTATTACTAAGCCTGCTCCAGAGAATTACCTTGCCAGTTGCAGAGACTCCTTGCCATACTGCACAATTACTTACCTAGCCTTCTCCAGAGACTTACCTTGCAGTTCCAGAGACTCCTTGCCATACCAGTATACCGGCCTTCTCTCCAGCAGCACCTAGCCGCCATTCCTCTGCCTACAGTTCCCAGCAGTCTCTGGTGTCCAGTTCTGCAACCCCACCTGCCATCGGAGCGCCTCCTCCTAAAGCGTACTTGTGAGTACCCCGGCCTCCCAGCCATTATTACCACGCCCTGGTGGTTAGTCTGGAGTTTAGAGTGAGTGATTTCCTTCCAGCATTGTAGCATCTGTAGTGGATAATTTGGGAAAGAGGACCAAGTCCAGATATGGTTCTGGGATGGAGTGATATTGTGTTTAGTAGAGTGTAGGTAGAAACTGAGTTAGGTATTTTAGTTATATCTGGTGTGGTTATTAGTAATCCTTTGTGAGGGTTTTGCAGTGGTAGGATTGTATTATGGTCTGTGGGTCCATTTGCCAATCTCGCTAGAAGTTGGTGACTGATGCCCATACTCAAAGTACATTTGTTGAAGAACTCTTTCCTAGTGTGTTTTTCAGTAAGTATCTTATTAAATAAGGACTGGGCTATTTGCCAATTAGTTTTAGTTTGAGGTGAGGGTAAGTTTTATAAGTCGCTTTGAGAGCATAACACTGAATCTCAAGAGAGACTGGGTTGTGTTCTAATTTAGATATGTGTCAATATGCTTGATTATGGGGTCTTGTCCGGAAAATAAAGTTAGCAAGAAGGGGTGAAAGCACCAGGATCATGTGAGATATGTGGTTGTAGGGATATGGAGGTGATAGTAGTAGGGATGGCCGTTTCGCGGATCCGAACCCGGATCCGCCGCGGATTTATCCCGTTCGCGAATAGCGGATTTTCCGCCTTCCGAACCGCGGATTCTCGTATTTTGAAAATTTTTGAAATTACGAGATTTCTCGTATTTCGGCAATACGTATTTCGAAATTTTCGAAATTACGAGGATGTCTCTTATTTATACGTATTTTCGAGATTTCACGTATTTTCGAAATACGAGATTTCCCGAAATTCGAAAATTTTCGAAAATACGAGAAATCTTGTAATTTTTAAAAATATTTTTCATTTTAACGGGCCCGCTTGCGGATTTTCGAATTTCCGAATTTTTTCGAAAATTCGCGGATCCTCGAGCGGACCGGATTTTTCGAAGTTCGGACATCTCTAGTGAGTAGTATAGGGGAGTGGTCAGACACGCTTCTGGGCAGGAATTTCACCCTTGTGACAAATATATAATCTATACAGGATAGTGAGTCATGTTTTAGAACTGAAAGTGTTATCTCTAATTTGTGGATTGTGGAATCCACAAATGTGGATTGGGATCTACCCAGTTTAATTTAGTCGCTCAGAGGGGAGTCTTGGAGGAGAGAGGCATCTAGGGTTTCGTCCCACCATGTTCGTCAAGTTTGGGACCATTGACGAGTTGAAATCGCCCATGCAGATTAAGTGTGCATTGGTATAGCTCGAAATGAAGATGAGTGCTTCTTGCATTGATTTTAAGTTAGCCGTTGGGGGGTCATATATCCTAAGTATGACTATGGGTTGGATCAATATTAAGGGCTCTATCTGATTTGACTTGTGCATCTTGTATTTAGATGTTTACTAGTAGATTAGAAACTCCGCTCTAGAGTATGAAGAGCTGTGTACTGGGGGCAGCCCAGCCTATCCAAGGTTAAGGGCATAATGAGTTGCAGTTTGATCTTGATGTGTCTCCTAGGCAGATGATGTCAGCTTTATAAGAACATATCTGAGTGAATGTTGCTAACCACTTTTTAGGTTTGTTTAGTCTCTTACATTCCAAGATGCAGTTTAAATAGTAAAAATATTCTATTGTTGCAGTAGTTTCTTGGCACAGAAAATTAAATAACATAAATAACAAAATATAATTAACATTGAAATCGACAAAGGGACCATGATCCCTAGTAGGATACGAGTGGTCCATTTAACCACAAACTTCCAGGATACCTGGGGGTTTCTGGGGATGCACACAGTACTGTTTCTGCTGAGTCTAGAGTGGATGGAACTCTGGGGGTCTCCAGTACCAATATATAATTTTTGCATTCTAAATAATCAGCAATATTGAGGGGGAACAAGTAGCTCATATACAACATTTCTGTGTCTAATTGATGGGGTATAGAAAAGTTTATCAAGTCTGACGCAATCTATCGAGTTAGTGATAAGCAGTTCTCAGCAGTTGCGGGTTGTATCCAGTCGGCCTCTGTCAGTGAAGAGGAAAGTAGGGAGTCTAATAGGTGTCTATGCCTCAGCAGTTATCAGTTCGATATTTGGAGGTAGTGATTTTTCCTTCTGACACCCTCAACAATCACCATCAGTGGAAAGGGGTCAGATGTTCATATTTCTCTTGAGGGCGTCAAGTCTGGCGAGGGGACAGTGTATGTCCTATGCCTGCCCCCAGGTTCGTTCATATCCCGTATCTAGTTGAGGTCAAAAACAGTGGGCAGGAAAAAATATACAGAACTGCAAAGAGGGTGTACGAGTAGTGCCAGCATTGAGCACTAGTAAGTGGATGTGATACCTGGAGACAGGCAATACAATAACTGGAGGCATATAGGAATAGATTAGGTAAAGACAGAAGGAAGGAGAGAGGGAAAGAAAGACAGAGGTAAAGAGAGATAAGAATATAGATCCAGGTTCAACTAGGGGCACAAGCCCTCAGGGTCCTTAAACTGTCTTAGATGTAGGTGTTATTAGAGATGGCCAGATCGCAGATTCGAACCCGGTTTTGTATGGAATCTCATTGTACGGCCGAAAGTACTGCTGCCGGACATTTGGGGGGTCCCACAGCTCTTCCTGGGCCCCCCTCCGGGTACCTCAGGAGGACCATTGTGGCCCTTAGAAGGGCCTTTTGGGTTTAAGGGGTCCTCAATCTCGAAACCGCAACCCCCCCACTTATAAGTGCCCTTGTAAAATAATAAAATCAAAATATGATTGGTTAAGGTGTGATCATATGATTGCAAGTATTGAAAATATTAAACAACCCCAATTGATTTTGTCCAATAGCAAAATATATAAAGTGGTGCAAACCTCTTGCCAAGCTCAGAAGTCTCACAGTGATGGCAGAAGAAGAGAAGAAGGAAGAAAGAAGACGTTGGCAACACCGGCCGCCAGCGGTTGTCACTGGTGGCCGCAGTGACATAGCCGGGGGCATCAGGGAGTTGGGAGCTTGGTGTCGCCGGCGGGAATAAAGAAGACACGTCACAAGGGTCTTCTAAGAGACAATGCGGGGTCTTGGTTCGAGCTGCAGGACCCACTTTAATTGCCGGGGAGGGGGGCCCTAGTACGAGTTGCGTGACCCTTAGGCTGGTACACACGGAGGGACATTTGTCATAGCAAGCGCTCGGCTGGGACAAATGTCTGTTGGTCACGGACGAGACGATCGTGCGGTCCATAATTATCAACACGTCCAATCGTTCGTTCGTCCGATCTGGAGGAACGGATGATCGAGGTTCGTGGTTGGTCGGCCAACCCACACCAGCAGATATTTTCAGGCGACCGACCGAAAGTGCGATGAATCGGTCGTCGGCCGAAAAATATCGCTGGTGTGTACCCAGCCTAAGACTGTAGGAAGTTTATTACAGTTACATACATATTATATATCTAGTATTGATACATATCTATGTATTGACCCTTGTTTGTAGTGGATAAAATGATGATTGTACTCTTTAACCTGTGTGTACTACACGTAGACATAGGTGCTTGTAAGTAATAAAAACCAAAATGAATTATCTGTAGGGATAACAGACATCATTTGTTAGCACGTTTTCCAAAACAAAGCTACAGAATTAATAACATTCTAAAAAAGCATTGGAATGTGTTAGAAGAGACCCATAATTAAGGGACATTGGGTAAGGGCTCAAAATTTGCTACAGAAGAGAGCACGTAATATCGAGACATAATCATCCCATCGCTCTATAAAACTCCCTCTAACAGGACCATAACACCTGGTTAGAACACAAGGGATCTCACAAATGTGGAGGTCCAAGAGTGGCTTCTTGCCAATACAACTATCATTACTACTGACTTAACCAGTAGTCAAATGGGTCGTAGATACAAAATTAATGTTGTTCCTATAACGTATATATCTTGCTACATGTGCCTGTGGCAGCCAATAACGTATGCAAAACTACGAGATTGGCGACCAGAAGGATCATGGAACAAGTTAATGCCCCACAAAAATAGGCGATCAGAGGTCAGCTATAGCAGCCTACCTTCTGTCTACCCATGGTGGATCTCTGCGCATTAAATTTTAGATCAATTGATAGAGTTAAAATATCCATCACAAAGGGAGACTGGCATCGCAAACTCTTCTCGTAAAGAGGTGTTCTGGATGTATCATTAAAAAACTGTAGCACCCTTGGGGACTCAACGCAGACTTGAACTGAATTGCTTTATAGACTAATAGTCTCTTTATACCTAAGATATTCTCAGACTTTGATTCCATACTATTTTCCTTATTAGCTAATGCATGCTGTTTAGTGACTCTTAATGTAGTTTATATCAAGCTCTTATCAGGAGTGATTATCTATTGTTCCCATAATTTGGGATTCCATTAGCTTCTACACTTTTACACATTGGATATTCTTAACAATAAGGTGTATAACATCTAGTATCTAGATATCTAACTTGATAAAGTCTCATGTTTTTATCTATACAATATCACAAAATCCGCCCTTGGTCCATTGGAAAGGTTTTATCCTTTTCCTGAGGAAAGATCATAGATTATACAATCTGATGCACATGCTCCTTGTTGGTCAAGTCTTTTCACAGGAGCTTTCTGGAAAAAGCTGGTCTGTTGGCCCCCCGTAGAGGGGGGGTACTGTCAAGAACTTACCTGCGCGTCTGCTCCGCTCTGGGGATAGCCAGACAGTTCCGGGTATTCGGTACAGCGACGTGATGACGTCCCGGCACGAAGATTCAAAAGCCGGCGTGTCCCGTTGCCTGATTGTAGCTTCCGCTACCCTGGCTCTATGTTATTACTTGCTGTTCCAGTACCAACTACTTACCTTGCCTGTTCCAGTACCAACTACTTACCTTGCCAGTTTCCAGTATTCACCTACAGGTCCAGCAGCACCTTTTCTCCAGTATCCAGCTACAGTTTCCCAGCAGCACCTTGTATCCAGTATCCAGCCTACAGTTCCCAGGAGCACCTGTTTCCAGCATCCAGCCTACAGTTCCCAGGCAGCACCTTGTTTCCGGTATCCAGCCTACAGTTCCAGCAGCACCTTGTCTCCAGAATCCAGCTACTATCCCAGCAGCCATCTGTATTCCTAACTTTTGGACTATTAGCTCCCCTGAAAGCGTACTCGTGAGTACCTGGCCGTCAAGGGCACATTTATTACATTCAGACAGTTTCAGGCAGTTGTTCAGTAAGTATACATGGCAGATATCTTGCATTAGGTCATATAGTGTGCTGAATCTTAGGCAATTAATTACATTCAATTATTTAGTTTAGTGGTTGCAGTCTAAGGACAGCGAGTTCACGGTACAGGCAAATGTACTCATTCCATCTGAACAGGACAGTTAAAACTATAAGTAGACAACTTAATTCAGACTGTTTAAGCTGTCAACAGTCATATTACATCTGGCTCCATCAGCATGGTGAGTTTAGGGCAGTATAAATTGAATTAATTAGCATTACAACATATTGAGCATTTATCACGTTTGTGTATATCTGGGAGTTGGGTTTGGGGGTGTTACCAAGCTGGTAAGTTGCCATTGGCCAGTTGTGGATCGTAGTTGTTAGTGTGAAATTCCAAGTTTCTATGTCACTGGTTAGAGGTGGGTTACCAATCATTTTGGTCTCTTTCCTTCATCGCAGATTTTAGGTATCAGGGGTAAGGATAAGGTTCAATCTGTAATAAACAGTAGCCCAGTTCAATGTGTAGTTCTATCTGAACGTATGTTCGTGAGGTCAAGTACGGGGAAGAAGTGGAACGGAGTGGGATATAATTCTATAATGGCAATAAAGTAAATCAGTTTTGTTTGAAATATGCTTTTTAAGGTTCTCATTCTTCCAGGTCATGGTATATCTGTTGTATTCAATTAGATCAACTGGACTTAAAGGTTAGTTCTTAAAGACGTTTCGCTAGTCATCGACTGGCTTTCAATTCAGAATGACTTGTACAAGAAATTTGTGCAATTATGTACCCCGGAAAATCCCAATTAGGCATATCACAGTCAAGTGTTAGGGCGTGATTGGATAGTGGCTAAGAGGTGTTATAGGAACAGCCCCGAGGTATCAAAAATCATTGTACATGGCAGACAGTGTGTGTCGAACCCCCCCCCCCCTATTTAGGCTTGGTTTCTATATTTAATAAATATAGGGGATGGTGTATATTTCCTCCCATTCAGGTATTGGCCGATTTTCACTCTGTGTATGCTTCCCGTTGGCGAAAATTGGTCAAAACATACTCAAAACAGAACAGCAACAAAGAAAGAACACAATGAAATGAAGAGGGGGAAAGAGATTTTGTAAAACAAAACCAAATACAGTATACATGGTAAGAAAGGACACTAAATAATAAAATGTCAGAAACCTTTTCTGATGTTGAACTTAATAGCGTTCGTTTTAAAACTATTAGTTCGAGTTCTGGTCCATCTAACATGCCCTTAAAGTGAAATTAATACTCATTTTGAAGAAGAGCTGATCACTCAGGGGGATTTGATTTTTGTTGAAAAGGAACTTTTTAGAGTCCGAAAACATGTTGCAAAATCTTTTAATGCAGGCACGGAGAGCCAGTACGAGGAGTGGACCCAATCTGAATTGTTTGGACTACCGTGTGCATACTTACTGTTTCTATAAAAATAGTATATGGGAAGGGTAAATAGATAAAGCATACTAAACAGCTAGACAGAAACTAACCGAAAAAAGGGCCCCAAGAAAAAGGAAAAAGGGTTATTTTATAATAGAATTAGACCAGTGAATTTAATAAGACTAAAAACATAATTTATAAAATCTGCCAGTTTTGAAGAGGGATTACCCCTTAGGAGAAATCCTAAAAGGGGGTAAAAATGGTAGCTAGAAAAGGAAAAAGCAAATATCAGATATGGTATATGGTATTCCATGTCTTAGCTGACAACCATTCCTATACCCTGTATATCAGTGGGGAGGAAAACGCAGTCTACCTGTCCCCCTTCTGACAGGAAAGGGTATAGAGACAGCCATTCCTTAACCATGTATGGGAGTGGGTAATAGCACTGAGTCTACAGCACTCTAATGAAGGGAAGGGTGTCGAAGACAACCATTCCCTTTACCATGTCTGTGAGTGGTTGGAGAATAAAACTGCAGCTACTGCCTCCTACTCACTAGAAAGGGTAGCAAGAAAATCCATTCCCTATTCCATGTATGGAGTGAGGAATAGCAAGCAATCTTACTGCCCCCTACTGAGGGAAGGGTTAGCAGACAAACAATTCCTATACCATAAATGTGAGTGGGGAAAGCACTGCAGTATACTGGCCCCCTACTGATGGGACTGGATGTCTCCTCACTCTATACCTCTATAACCCATGAACTGGGCATTAATGCTGTCAAAGAAACTTTGTCCAGTCTTGGTTTATATTCCCCTGTAGTAGATGACTTCATCATTCAGGCCTTGGATTTTTTGCTCCATCATAACTATTTTCTTTTTCAGGATGTCTTTTACCAATATCTTTATGAGATGGTGGGAGGAGTCCCACGTCTCTGGGGGTAACTTAACTTTTTGTGATAAAGTAATTTTCTATGGTCGCTATTCGCTATATTGATGATTTGCTGTTTATTTGGAGGGAGAAGAGAAAAGCCTCCTATCATATGTCGACTATTTGAAAACAATGCTTGTAATATTTTTCTGGGTGGGGAAGTCAAATCCCAGGAAATTTGATTCCCTGGATTTGAAATTATATGTTGACCCACTGACATTCAAATTAACTCAACTTTGTACCGAAAGGAAACGGCAGGAATTCTATTCTGAAGGCGAGTAGCTGCCATCCCAAACATACAATTAGTAGCATTCCATACAGTCAATTTGTCAGAGTACCAGAAACTGTTCTAGTGACTCAGACTTTCTTACTCAGTCACCATTAAAGGCAAGGCTACTTGATAGGGGCTACTCAGAGGACTTACTGATCAAGCTTTTAAAAAGCCAGTAGTCTAGACAGAAGCTCCCTTTTGGAGGTCATAAGGAATGTTCTAGTGGGAACAGAGATAACCGGGATGGCATATACTTCTCAACAGAATATATGTGTGAGTTTCGTCAGATCTGTAATATAGTCAGAAAAACTTACCCATATTGTATGGGATAATTGTGCCGGAAACGTCCTTGATGAGTGTTCATTAAAATTTGTATCCAGAAAAGCACCACGTTAGGCTCGATCCTAGCCCCTGTGTTGTCTTAAGTTTAGTAACGTAAACATAGGGGCAATTGGCTAGGCCACTATGGGACCTTTAAATGTGGCAGTTCAAGATGCATACATGTGGATTAATTACCACAAGTTCCTCCTTTGAATCCACGTCACAGGGAAAGTTACATGAACAGAGTCTATCCCAATTGTACACCAGATCAGTTTACCTACTTGATGTCAAATGCAAAATACACATATGGGATATACCACACGTAACCTGAAATGTAGGATTAGGGAACATATCCTGTCCATAAAAAGCGTAATCCTAACCCATAAGGGAAACATTTTGCGGCCTGTACGGCCTCAAATTGGAGGCCTTAGCTCAAGGTATAGAGAGAGTGAAATCCCCCTTAGAGGTCGACTTTCTCAAACTATAGGGAAAGAGAGGTATTTTGGATTTTTCAAATGCAAACAAGACACCTTGGGGTTGATTCCCGATGGGATGTCACCCATTTCGTCTGATTCTTTCTTTTGTAATTGGTGTTTTTATTAAGTACTGTTAAATATTATGTTATTGCACCTATGTAGTTTTTTATCTATGCCAATTTGTGTATCCGATGGGTTAATATTACCCTGGACACACCCCCGCTGATATGGGGGGGAATGTGCATAGAGCATCATCCATGACTAAGGGGTGTTTCCCCGAAGACGTGGATGCTGGGTACTGTGCGTGTCTCTAGATGAACAGTTTTCAATAAAGCTTTTTCTACCAAGATCCGGAAGTGCGGCCTGTTTTTGGTTTTGTATATTGAGTGGACGGAGTTTGGAGCCGTTAGTCTGCACCCAGTTCAGGTCTAACCCTTTGTCTCTTCCCTCCCGGACCTCCATGCCGGAAACTGACCCTGGAGCGGCCATTTGTTTGTTTTGTATATATTTTTTTTTAAAACAGTTGTCAAGAAATTGTTTCGTCCTGTATTTGGGGGCATAGAGATTGCAAAGCGCAATTTCTTGGGCTGCTATGGTGGCAGTAAGTTTTATCTAACGATACCGTCCCAGGCGCAACCTCCACTCTGCAAATGATACCCTCTCTTATCTACTCTGGTCACCTCTTGCCATGCCCGCATTCAGGACTTTCTCGTGCTGCCCCTCTCACTGGAACTCCCTTCCTCCGTCTGTCCATCACTCACCATCCCTTAACACCTTCAAACGTAACCTTAAAACCCACCTCTTTAGGCAAGCAATACCTGGCCTAAACATTACCCCTTACTACCCAATTTGATCCTACCCCGCTTTCACACTCCACTGCATGTATTACACGCTACCGATTCCTGTCACCTTATGTCTCACCACAATATCCTCTAGTCTGTAAGCTCTTTGGGCAGGTCCTCTCTCCTACTGTATCACGGTATTGTAAAGAACTCCTCACTCTGTTTACTTATATTATGTATTTACCTGTGTATGTAATATTTATGACTTTATATCATGTATTTACCCTGTATGTAATGTATGACTATGTAATTGTAAAGCACCACGGAAGATGTTGGCGCTATATAAATCAATAATAAATAATGTATCTGCCTTTTGGGTCTGTGGTTTGTGAAGTTAATTGAAATGGGTAGTCCTTGTGTATTAATCGACTCCAGCTTTACATGAGTTATATGTTGCAGATTATACTGTCGGGTAAGTATTTTAAGGAATCGCCAGTAGTCAGAGGTGATGTGGTGGTCTCTTGAAATAATAGGATATCTGGTTGGAATATTTTGGTCTCCATTGCTAGTACTTTCTTTTTCGATTGGATCTTAGCCTTTTTTACGTTAACGGGGTTAACCTGACCATTTTAATGGTCAGGTTAATTTTTATTTGGAAATGGGCTTCAATTAAGATTATGTTCTCAGTTTGTTCTTATTTTTGTGAGGGTTAACAGAGGCAATAATCATCAAATCAATAGGTTTCCCTTGCTGGGAGATCAAGTCCTAGAATTGCGTGAGACAATGAGGCTGTTGGGCCTCTGTTTGTTTAGGTTTGGGAGATGAATTTGTTGATTTATGGGGTGGTGTTCGAGTCCAAGATGTTTGTGGTGCACGGGGTAGAAGAGGTAGCCCTTTCCAGTCTGGTAGGACGACCTCCGGTAGATTTAGCGCTTAACAGAATGAGGGTAAGTCCTCCGGGTAAGACAACGTGTGGGTTGTTCCACATGGCAGGCTATCAGTTAAAACGGGTAGCCCCAGCGGTATAATGTTTTTGTCTTTTAGGGTTTGAAGAAGGGGTCTCAGTTGCCTGCGCCGTATCAATGTTGAGGCTGCTTCAACTGGACATGAGCTCCTTCGTGGATTAAGTCAAAATATTTCTGTATTCAGACATTATCCTCTACTTTTGGGAGAAGAAATGAATCCTGCAATAAACATTCTAGGGAATTTAGATGTGCCTTTGGCCTGAGGGACGGTGACCTAGAATCATGTTGAATAAAGAGTGGATTGATTCTGCTAGTTCACATCAGCTATAGATCTGGAAGTCCCATAATTCTTCTATTGTTTTGCCTCCCTCTGTTTTCTTTATCTTCCAGATATCGGTACAGGTCGCGTATAGCCCGGGAGTGGTCGTCAACCACCTCGTTAACTGTACAGATATGCTGGGCCATAGTTTGGTGGTCGCCTTCTATCTCTTCGATCCTTTCCAGGGTCGACTTAAGGTCCTCCCTTATGGCCGCAATTCATGTCCTACATGTTGGCTATGTCTTTTGGCGCGAATTGCATGAGAACACTTTTTGTGCAGGGTTGCCAGTCTGTCGTCTAAGTGAGTATTAGGTTGGGTTGTAGGGCCCCAGGAATCCCATCAGACATCCACTCTGTGGCCAGTGACCCTATTTCCCATTTTGTGGGCATGCCTGTTGGCGATTGTCGGGAACATGGATTGTGTGAGTTGGCCCGGGTGAACCATAAGTTATGGTTGTGGGAGTAGTCAGGCCTATTTGGGAAGGAGAGGGAGTATCGTCCATGTGGGTGTTAGTAGGACCTTTGGAGTTTAGCGGGTACTCACGTTGGTCTCTGTAGTTTACCACTGGAGGTTGGAACTGGTTCTTTGTTCTCCGTGTAGTACTGTGGCCCGTAGGTTGGTTGTCTCCGCTGCATCCCGAGTGTGTTGAGGTAAGGTGCTGCGAGTGTGGAGGTGTCCTTGTAGTTAACTCGTGGTTGAGGCTTCCGTCTTGTTTGCACCCTTTTCCTTTTGATTAAAATCCTGGCTCAGATCTTTCTGTTCTTGCGGGTTGATTGGGATTACGATCAGCTGCTGGCGTTTTAGTGTTCTTTCTCTTACCCATTTTTCAGGGTGAGTAGGGTTTTATCCAGTTATTTTGATGTTATTTAGAGCCAGAGTGGGAGCCCTGCAGAAACACATCTGCTCAGCTAGACATCCAGGACACGCCCCTGGATTCACTTTCTAAGTCTAGCTTTACTCACCTTAAGTTTCCTTCGGTGCTCCGCTCCCACTTATGGCTACACAATCCAGCCAATGAGAAGACACGCTTCTTTCAGAGCATGTCTCCTCATGGACCGAAGTCGCAGACGGACTCCAGGAGTGGAATATCGAAGGAAACTACAGGTGAGTAAAGCTAGACTAAGAAAGTGAACCCAGAGGTGAGGACAGTGTGGTTAAGGTCCTCACCCTGGATACTTTCCAACAAGGAGCATGAATTGGTAAGTGAGATGTCCACGAGTCCTCTGAAATGACCTATTAGTAAACAATGCACCAGAGACTTTATTATATGGCCCATTAATATATGTTGTGTCAGGAATGTGTGTAGTGATTTGGCAAGAATAGGTTAACTATTGGTATTAGTTCTTGCAAAGACCAATAAAAATACCATTCCATCCTGGAACAGTCCTATTGTTTATATTACGATTAGTGAAGCATGGAACCAGTCTCTCTTTTCCAGACATGTGGGGCCGAACCGTGTATCTGGAATTCTCTTCAGCTAGGGGTCTGGTGGGTACTTTAGAGTCATTTTAGGACAACCATACATGTAAAATAAATGTATTTCGGTATTGGAATATGTAAGACAGAAACCAATATTATACTTGTGAATGGGAAAGTAGGCCCTTAAAAATGGATACCCACATGGCCCTTATTCCCTAGCCAAGGCGAGATATTAATATCTTGGGAAATATGGATAACACACAGGTCATGTTTGGTATTAGAGGAATTGATAATTAATACAGAGAGGAATATGTGGTCAATATCCCAATAAAATGTACATATCTACGTTTATATGGAATCTGCCTAACTGAGGGGGAATGAATGCTTTTGGCTAGTCATAAATCTGGACATTCCTAGACACTCCACCTAGCCAGAAGGGGTTGTTCACAAGGGGTTTAAAAATCCTTGTAGCCCCTAAACTTCATACTGAGGGGACATGCTAAAACCGTGTGTTTGGACACGATGTTTTTCCCGCCCCGGGATTCAGGACTTCTTCTAGAGAGTAGGGCTGTGAATTTTTTATCCTTTTTATTTTATATAACTTTTGTACCTATTGTATGTCATTTTATTATAACACCCATTTTCTTTTTTTGTATTATGTGCACTGTCCCCTTTGGGAATATTAAATCTAAAATTTAATAAGTTTTGTCTTTGATGCTCTAAAAGAACTCAGTTAGCCTCTAAGGCTGAAGTTTATATGTGTTTATATGTGTTTGGCAGTGTAAATGCTAATTAACTCTGTTACTGCTTGTGAAGGACTGATGCTAATTAACCAGTAGTTGCTGGAGTGAATGGTGTAGTGTTAACCATTTAGCTGCCAGGACAGGGGTGTGCATAGTCAGTGAGAGTCAAGAGTGTTTTTTTTGGGCGTCTTTAAGGCCTAACTTAAAGTGGTGGCAGCGGTACGGATTGATTGGTCAGATCACGTTCCCAGTGAACTGGCTTTTGTGACAATGTGTATAAAGTGATCCTATACCTGTAATGTAAGCAGCCCTAACTTTTTAAAAAGTTGCCTGCATAGTCCAGTCCCAGCATTTGCCTTATTATTTAGTTGCCTTCTCTGAACTTCTTTTTCCAAGATGTCCCTTTTGTATATGGGATTTCAAAACTGTACTGCATATTCTAAATGAGCCTTACCATTGCTTTGTAAAGAGGGACAATAACATTTCCCCCCCTTGAATCTATTTCCCTTTATACAAGTCAATATGTTACTAGTTCTTGCCAACCTGTCTGGCACTGTTTGCTACAGCTAGTTAGTTATCTACTAACCCCAAATCTTTTTCTAAAAGAGATTTACTCTGCACAGAGCCATTTGTGGTGTAGGCGGCACAAGGATTGTTAAACCCCAAATGCATCACCTTAACTTTATCAAAATTGAAACTCAAAGTTTTCAAAGGTCTGCATTGGGGTATAAATTCAAATGATTTTCAAAATAGGTGAGAATATGTAAAATACCTAGTACCATAATATAAACTAAGAATTTTAAAATAATCATATTTTCCACTGAACTTTTTTTTTTTTTAATTTTGACCCCCTTTGTTGACTATGCATTCTTCTTGTATAATAAGGAGAGATGGATTCTAGAAAAGACAATTTTCTAAAAAAATAGAATTTTCGAAAAATTTGAATTTTTGTATGTGTTCCCAGACCATTTCCCAGGTCCCAGAGTCATGTACATTAAGCTACCATTGCTATTTTAACCTTATTTTATTTTAAACTTTTCAAAAACACTTCTCCGTTTAGTTTATTGGGTCCGATTTCGGATTTCGAACTTTTTCAAAAGTTCAAAAATCCAAAATGGGACCAAATTTTCGGATGTTTGTCCATCTCTAGTTTCAAGCACTTTTATTATTTGTATAAATGTACTTAGGCTATTATCTTTTTATTTTATTATATTTTCTTTTTCTCTTGTATGAGTTTTATGTATCTTAATATTGTACACTGGTGCATCCCGAATTGGCACTATAATAAATAAAGGTTATACATAAATGTTTCATTATACAGCAGAGGCACTGAGTCATCTGGCTAATGAATTCTTTAAAATAATGTTACGGAATCTATTTTATCATGCATATCAGCAGGGCAGTTGTGTAATAGGGTGGGGCTTAAATCCTACCAATGTCTATGGAAACAAGTTATCCCCAAAGTAAAATGAGCACCAAAACTGCAGACACTTTCTTAAGGGCATTTCCAACCCACCCCACAAAGATTTACTATTTTACTGTAATGGCAATAACCTTGACCTCCTTAGGTCTATTTCCCCCAGTTCAGAATTTAAACTTACTAACCAGCCCTCGTTCCCTTTCCACCAGCCAATCACTGCGCAGCGATTGGAAAAAGCAGCATAAAAAGTGTGATGGAATGAAGGCAATAAAGGAAGTTTAAATTCCAAATGTGGAAAATAGACCTTAGCGAGGTAGGTTATGTGTCATTACAAGTACAATAGTCTATTTTTACCAAACTATACTACATGCAACAGAAACAGTTGCAGTTAGAAAAGTTATAGGCAGAAACAGATAACACCAGGGAAAGGCACCTACTCCTCAGATTCCTGGAGTGTATTGTGGCCAAGCAGGACAACCAAATGCAGCAGAAGAGAAAGGTAGGTTTCATGTAACACTACACATGGGCCCAACTTGGGGCAAATTTTAGTTGGGGGGTCGACATGCCCTTTAAAGAGGAGCTAAGTCCAATGTTCCCTCTAACCTCAAATAGGCTGTGTGCGCAGAGATATATTTTCTGTTGCATACAAAATGAAATTTTGTGCGCTCCATACTGCAACACTTATATTTCAGAAGATTTTTGTGTGCGCACTTCTTTAATCTGTGTGCGCAGGCCTGCAGAATTGGTTGCGCGTGCACGAGCACACAGCTTAGAGGGAACACTGGCTGAGTCTCTTCTCTTCATTAACATGTGGGACTTTTAATCAGCACTTGCAGTCTGTTTCTATTTTTCCTCCTAGGTCAGGAAATAAAGTAAAGAGAAATTTGTACAATAAGCACAGATACTTTTTAGTAATATCTTAACCAGAACATGATAAAAAGTTTTGGACAGAAAAATAAATTAATCTGTATTTATATTTTCCCAAAGATGTAACCTAAAACATCAAACTGTAATAAAAAAGGACTGTACCTACCACAGATAAAACCACACACAATTCTGACACAGTATAATGTATATATTTAAATACAAATAAATAGCCGCCGGCCACAATATTAAAAACCCTATAAAGGTACATATATAATAGTATGATACACTAGCAACCTGCAATACAAACGTAACCATGCATATATAAATAAAATGTGTATAAATAGATAGAGGGCAGACAGCTAAAGTTCCAAAGGATAATTCAGTCAATCAAAATGTCTCCTAATGATTTGTACACGAGGATTATATGTTATAGTTCACGGCGGTGATGGAAAAAAAATATACTAATTCAAGGCGGTGTGCGCACACTTAAAAAGAAAAAAAATACCACAGGTAGCGGAGGTTTAAAATGGATTCATACTGCACCGTGCTCTCGTCGTGTCAGACTGGGCATCTAGCACTCACTTCCGATCCCCAGGAATAAAAACTTTTAATCCGTGGCAGGCGCTCTTGGATCGATATCTGTGTACTGCGATCTAGCCCACCAGAAGGTAAGTATTTACGTGTTCCTCCTAGACCACACCGGCTTCAGGCAATAGACAAGCACATCAGTACTAAATAAACCTCCCGCAACTATCGTGGTCACGTCTCCACGTCACTACTCGTTCCAACTGCTACGCGTTTCGCTGTTCCCAGCTTCGTCAGGCATGACGTGCTCTTGTTACTCATGTCCTTTATAGGCCTCTCCCACTCCATCCGCCAATCACATCTATTCAGCATAAAGAGCTATAAGTTAACCCTATATTCGCCCCTTTTAGGTAGCGATCCACTTTAGAAGATGTAATTCCATAATCTTATCCATCCTTCAGTCTTTCTTCCCTGCCCTCTATCTTATTATTTTTATCCAACCATAATCCTTTATTGGCGGTAGCGTTACAATAACATGATCATTTCTAATACCTTCCTACTTAATGGTATATAGAGATATCTATCAACAAAAACCCTAACACATTTCTAATAATATGTAAAACATTCGACAACAATTTAAAAAAGGTGCTAATTCCATCTGGTCATTCAATCTATGGCTGTATACTGTGAAGAGTGAATAAATCTTTGCTCCAATTTAATGAGTTCTTTATTCAGTCTCCCCCCCTTACTGTAAAATTCTCGTTGTTAATTCCACCCAGTGCAATAAAGATAGCTCCCTTAAATGAAGCTCCGTGTTTACCCTAAAGTGCTCATATATATGTGGTAAAAACACCTTTATTCCATGTATGTTCACACCATTATCTGTATACACCCTGATTCATACCATTATGTGAGTGGACCGTTCTTCTGTGTTCCCCTATCCTGACTGTGAGCTTCCTACATGTTTTCCCCACATACCATTTGCCCACAAGGCAAACAATTCCATAAACCACGTTCTTAGATTGACAATTATATCAGTGTCCCATTTGTGTTTATATTTATTAATATGATGTTATCCTTATACATTCCTACATACTGACAATTCCACACCCTTCCACATTTAAACATCCCCTTAATTACATTTAGGCTTATATCCCTAATATTTCCTTTAGGTACTTTAGGTATAAGCTAGGTGAAAGGATATTCTTGAGGATATTAGGTTTCTGAAAATAATGTTTGGGCTCCTTCCTATTTGTCCAGTCAGGTCTTTATCATTATGCAGTATTGCCCAGTGTTTTTTTAAATATTTTTATTTTCAGACTGTCTTCATTAAAATCTAGAATTATCACTGGTTTTCCTTATTTTTATAGATTCCCTTTCTTTTTTGGATTTAGTTGTAACAGAACCTCTCTTCATATTCCCAGCCTTTTTTATGGCTTTTTCCACACAATCCGAAGGATAACCCTTCTCCATAAATCTTTACTCAAAAATTGTGTTTGTTCGAAAATGTATTTTTAATCCGAACAATTTCTTCTAAGTCGAAGCATTTGACCTATTGGAATTCCTCTAGCCAAGATGTTTATGTGCACTGTTATACTCAATATATGTATTACTATCAACCTCCTTAAAGGAGGTGCTAGTAACCAATTCAGTGTTACTTGCCTCTATTTTAAGGTCAAGAACATAATGTGGTCAGTGCTGTAACTACTTTGAAATTTTAGATGTTCATTAGTGTGATTAATATATCTAATATAATCGTTCAGTGTGTCTGGGGTACCGCCCAGATGAGGAGAACATCATCTATGTATCTCTTCCATATAGGTGATCTACATACTTATTGGTCCCCCCCATATATACTTTTCCTCCCAGTATCCCACATATAATCCTGCATAACTGGGACGAAAACAGTTCCCATAGCGGTCCCTGTTTTCTGGACATATAATACCCCTCGAAAGTGAAACAACTATTTGTTAAGATGAAGTCAATACAAACCACAAGAAAGCTATCATTGTACTACTAAGGGTATTCTCCTTGGATAAGTAATATCTAGATGCTTCTTTTCCTTCCTCATGGGGAATAACCGAATATAATGAGGTTATATCTATTGTAGCTAAGAGATAACCGGATTTCCATTTAAAATCTTTCAAGGAGGTTAAAACCTCCATGGTCTTTTTAGATATGAGGGTAATTTTTAACCACTGGAGCCAAGAAAAAATCTACAAACCTAGAAAGGTTTTCAGTTGAGGAATTTATACCCAATATGATGAGTCTTCCAGGGGGGTCCTCCAGATTTTGTGTATTTTGGGGAGATGATAGAATATTGGCAATTTAGGTTTAGATGTCCATAAAAATTCAAATTCCTTTTAGATTATATATATTCTCCAGCAGTCTGGAGGACCCCCTTCAGGAGACCCATTGATTCTATCAAGGGGGTTCTGTCTTACTTTGAAGTAAGTATTTATATCCCCCAATTGGGGCGGAACGCTTCCTTAATATAGATGTCCCTGTTTTGGACCACAATACCTCCCCCTTTATCAGCCGCCCTGATGACTATGTTCCTATCATTTCTGAGTTCTCGTAGAGCCTTCCTTTTCTTCTGAGTGAGATATCTCCATATTTCATATCCTATATACCAGTCTCCTTAGATCCCTTTCTACCAGGGTTCCGAAAACTTCTACGGAGGTTCCCCGTTTCCTATTGGGTTAAATGTGGATCTAGGTTTAAACATTGTATTACTTTGGGCCTCTAGTTCCTCATAAACTTAACAATGTATTTGTTGTCTCGAGGTCCAGGGGTGATGGATCCGAGTCCAATTTAGTAGATGAGAGAGCGTTTCATTTTTATCTCAGTGTTTTTACCTGAATTAAGAAGTATTTCTTCAAACTCAGGGATCTCCAAATTTTAAAGACTTATATATGTGCTAAATTTATCTGCTGATGTTTTGGGAGCAAATTTTAAACCCTTCCCTAGAAGGGAAGCTTCTGATATTTTGATTTCCCTATCCGACAGTTAAATATACCCTTAAATTTCAACTCCTCTTTAGATACATTTGTTTCTAAAACCGTTGTCTGCTTATTTCGTTCCCCCCTATACATCCCTTTCTATGGATGGATCACATCCCCTCTTCTTTGTCCCCGAGTCCAGACCCCTTCCTTTTCTAACTGTCCTCTCGTGAAAGTTTCGGTTTTGCCCCTAGATCTCTTCCTCCACCTGTTCTATTTCCTTTCCCCTTCCAAAAAAGATGGTGTATCCCTAGATGTTTGGTATTCTCGGTTAGGGAAAGTATGGGTAACCTTTCTGTGTAACAGGAGAAAAATTTCTACCTTTATATTTCCTGTCCCTTCTGTCCCACCATCTTCCTTTAATCGGGATAACTGTTATTCTCCCTATATCTACTCTTATTATTATATCTTCTGGTGGGGCCCATATCTATTTTCCCTACCTCCTTCTGATTACTCCTTTTCCTATTTGGGAAGGTGGATGTTCATTCTGTGTAAATATTTATATCTCTTCGTTGAAATTTTTCCCCGAGAAAACCCTATTAGATTCATAGTCTATTTGTCCCTATGTAGCTTTCTGACGTTTATTGTCTCCTATTTCTTTGTTCATATATTCTAATTTCTATTCATATTTTCTTCAAAATTATTGATTAAACCTTCCTCAAAATATTTTAAAAAAACACTGGGCAATACTGCATAATGATAAAGACCTGACTGACAAATAGGAAGGAGCCCAACATTATTTTCAGAAACCTATATTCCTGAAGAATATCCTTTCACCTAGCTTATTACCTAAAGTACCTAAAGGAAATATTAGGGTTAAGCCTAAATGTAATTAAGGGGATGTTTAAATGTGGAAGGTGTGTGAATTGTCAGTATGTAGGAATGTATAAGGATAATCATTATTAATAAATATAAACACAAATGGGACACTGTATATAATTGTCAATCTTAGAACGTGGTTTATGGAATTGTTTGCCCTTATGGCAAATGGTATGTGGGGAAAACATGTAGGAAGCTCACAGTTAGGATAGGGTGTTAGGTTTTTATATATTCTCTATTATCAATTAGCCTAATAGCAGCCATTTTGTTCTTTGATTCCATTTTGTCTTATATTATTGTCGTGTTACTGCAGATGTTTTGTTTCTTAATGTTCTGAGCTCAAGGTCTTTTGCCTCCCACATTATGTGTCAGCCTGACTCTATCTTCATATTCCAAGGTTTTAGTGCGTCATCGGCAGACACTGTGTCTGGCCACGCCCCCTTTTTCTCTTTGTGAAAACCCAATGTAATAACTAAACAAACCGAGTTAGATTTTTGCTACAAAAATGTGTGGTTCAACTCTATCTCCCAGCGCTGTAAAAGGTCTCTTAGTGGATCGAAGCGGCATCAGAGTCCGGCGAGGCTAGAATATGATATTTATTCTTTCATAGGGGAACACAGAAGAGCGGTCCACTCTCAGGGTGTATATATGGATAATGGCGCGAACAATACATGGAATAAAGGTGTTTTACCACATATATATGAGCACTTTAGGGTTAAACACGAAGCTTCATTTAGGGAGCTATCTTTATTGCACTGGGTGGAATTAACATTGAGAATTTTACAGTAAGGGGGGAGACTTGAATAAAGAACTCATTAAATTGAGCAAAGATTTATATTCACTCTTCACAGTATACAGCCATTAGATCTGATGACCAGATGGAATTAGCACCTTTTTTATAACTTGTTGTCGAATGTTGTACATATTATTAGAAATGTGTTAGGTTTTGTGATATTGATATCTCTATATACCATTGAGTATAGGAAGTATTAGAAATGATTACTGATTATTGTAAAGCTACCGCTCAATAAAGGATTTGGTTGGGTAAAAATAACAAGATAGAGGCAGGGAAGAAAGACTGAAGGATGGATACAGATTATGGAATTACATCTTCTAAGTGGATCGCTACCTAAAAGGGGCGAATATAGGGTTAACTTATAGCTCTTTATGCTGAATAGATGTGATTGCGGATGGAGTGGGAAGGCCTATAAAGGACATGAGTAACAAGAGCACTCATGCCTGGCGAAGCTGGGAACAGCGAAATGCGTAGCAGTTGGAACGGAGTGACGTGGAGACGTGACCACGATAGTTGCGGGAGTTTAATTAGTACCTGGATTTGCTTGTCTATCTGCCTGAAGCCGGTGTCGGTCTAGGAGGAACACACGTAAATACTTACCTTCTGGTGGGCTAGATCTGCAGTCACACAGATATCGATCCAAGAGCTTGCCTGCCCGGATTAAAGTTTTTATTTCGGAATTGAGATGCTAGATGCCCAGTCTGACACGACAGAGCACGGTGCAGTATGAATCCATTTTAAACTTCCGCTACCTGTGGTATTTTTTCTTTTTATGGTGTGCGCACACCGCCTGAATTAGATATATATTTTTCTTCCATCACCGCCGTGAACTATATACATATACTCCTCGTGTACAAATCATTAGGAGGACATTTTGATTGACTGAATTATCCTTTGGAACTTTTTAGCTGTCGGCCCTCTATCTATTATACACATTTATTCATATATGCATGGTTACGCTATGTATTGCAATTGCTAGTGTATCATACTATATATATGTACCTTATAGGGTTTTTAATATTGTGGCCGGCCGGCTATTTATTGTATTTAAATATATACATTATACTGTGTCAGAATTGTGTGTGTTTTATGTGGTAGGTACAGTCCTTTTTTATTATTGTCTCAGCCACGTTCTCCCCCCGATTTTAAATGATGTCAGTGGTTTACAAACACTGAGCTTCACCCAGTCAGAGTGGGATACATGCTGCCTAATAGGTAATTTGTATCTCACTTGCTTTCCACAGGGATATATTTTTAATTATCCTTAGAAGGGCATGTTTCAGCAGTCACTGTGCTATACATTAGAAAAAAATATTTTAGCCTGTATTTTATCATTTTACTTTAAAAGCAGGTTGGAACTTGTTAAGAAATCAAACCATCCAATTTATTCTTCTTACTGACATGCTTGGAAAATAGTGTGGATAAGACATTTTATGTATTGCTCCTGCTACCTGTGGATAGCGTCACAGTAAGGGGAGGGATAATCCTTAAAAAAAAAAGATATTCAGACTTTTCCCCCCAATTACACCTGCCTCGAGGTTCTTAACTCAACATGAAAATGTTTTCTTCTCATCTCTATCTTTTGGCTTCTGTAGGACTTCCAGGAAATATTTAATGATACATATATATCCAACAATTGGAGAAGATAACAACTGCAACAAATTAATTATACATCTTTGTGTGGCCAACATGATACAGTTGGTCTCAGGATACTAACTATTGTAATCCCTGGCCAAGAGATGTGTGCTTATCCAGTGTCTATACCTTGCAAGGTGTCACTCCTCACTGTCTTCGGCAGTAGAAGAATGAGCATGGTGCTAACCTTAATCCTTGAGTGTTCAGCTGATGACACTGATGAACAAAAGCAAGGTTTTGCCTATGTACATAAGATACATGCACTCACGTTTCCTTGGTTTTACTCTCTGGATTGGATTTGTCTGTTCCTGGTTACCATATAGTTTGTTAATTCCCCCAAACCAACCAGTACGCTGAATTCCACCAAAACCTGTACAGTTCGATTTTAAAATCTTTTACAGATAATTTAATCATTAAAATGCTTAATGTGATCAATGGAATGGGGGCTCAGGTGGTGTTGTCGTGGTTATGTTCATTGTGAACATGAAGATTGTATTATTCTCAGAAAGCATCACCAACAGTGTTTGCAGAAAGAATTTAAACAGATCCAACAGTCAGCGAGAGTTAAACGCCATCAAAGGAATCACCGCCCTGTTCATCTGCTTTGGGATTTGTTTTGTAATGAACCAATACTCAGGGGCATAGAAGGTCCAGTTGCTTTTAACCTTCTTAGAATTTGGGGATTTGTATCCTGCAATTTCTTCTCCTTTTATTTTGGGGTTTGGATATCAAACCTTTAGAAGAAAGGTGGGTGTCTATTGCGGTGCTGCAGAGCATTGGAAGAATCAAGGAGGCAGCAAACTTTAACAGTTTCTTAGCTAGAAACAACAATTGTAAAGTACAACAAAGACCAAAAGATGATTGTTTTCTCTTTCTAGCATATAAATAAATTCAATGCTTGATTTGTGTTGTACTAAATTTTTCAAATATACTTGTTTCACATGTATTAAAATTGGTTGCTTAAAAGGGCAAGTCCAGCCTAAAAAAAGTAAAAAAGTAAAAATGAACAATACAAAGGACAATTGGATGTTTCGGTAAATTTTCCCTAATTTTGTCAATGCTTCTATTAAGTTGCATCTGTTCCACTAAAGCCTATTATAAAATATATTGATTATCTTCCGTGGTGGTTTTGCAATTACAATGCAATTACAATGATACATTTTCATTAGGCCCTGCACTGAAGAGTCAGCAATGTAAGTACTTTATTTCATTGTGGGGAAACCCATGCAAGTACAGGGAAGATACAATCTCCTTGCGATGTGTCCAGGGGAGGATTTAACTTCAAAACTTGTGCTACAAGGCCTCAGTGCTAACTACTGAGCTACTATATATTCATATTTGTTCACTGATATCACAGGTTGATATTTTTGGCAGGATAAATAAGATTTTTTTTAAATGTTTTAAATAATTTTGTGCTTTAAATTTACAATATATTTTAAAAAATATTCAAACAGTTTCATATCTCATTAACCAAACCATATGTTTTTACCATAATTAATTTCTTTTTCTACCTTCTTTCCTCCATAATCAATCCCAATCAGTTTATGTCATCTAAAAAAATACAAGCAATAACAATTCAATATTTTCTCTAACTATACATTCAAAAGGCTTCCCCTTATTTTTAATTCACTTTTAAGTTTTAATGGTACCATTTCTCCTCTATTATCTATCTCACATACCAAGAAGTATGCTGAAATTGAAACATAATATTTTGCATGCTAATAATAATAACTTTTTCCACATTTAAAAAAATATATTTGTTGTCTTTTCTTCATATACAAAGCATTTAGTTGAATAAAGACATACGTCCATCCAGTCCAACCCACTCAGCAATACCCCACATTTCATGCATAACTGTTGATCCTGAGGAAGGAAAAAAAACAAAAAACCCACCAGAATTATAGTTTTTTTTAACTATCCAATAAACTTGGCAATCACCATGTCCTCCGGAAGACCGTTCCATAGTTTTTCCATTCTTACAGTGAAAAACCCTTTCCGAACTTGAAAGACTAAACTTCTTTTCTTCCACCTAAGGGATGCCTGCATGTCCTTTGACATCTTCTATTGGTGAACATGCCTCAGAAAGTTTATTGTAGGATCCATTAATGTATTTATATCATATCCCCACACAAGTGTCTTTTCTATAGTTTACATTATGGTAACTTATCCCATCTGTCTCATTTTTAATCTTCCCATTCCCTTTATTTTAGTTGCCCTTCTCTGAACCTTTCAATTTCGAAGATGTCCTTTTTGTACACAAGATTCCAAATTGCACTCATATTCCAATGAGGCCTTACCAATGCTTTGTAAAGAGGGAGAATAACATTTTCCTCCCTTAAATCCATACCTCTCTATATACAAGACAATACCATGCTGGCTCTGGCTGTTCCGCCTGGCACTGCTTGCTTCCTTTAAGTTTGTTATCCACCAAAACTCCAAGACCCTTTCCAACAGGGATTCACTTAACACAGAGCCATTTATAGTATAGTAGCACAAGGATTATTACGTCCAAAATGCATCACCTTACATTTATCAACATCGAATCTCATCTGCCACTTAGCAGCCCAATGGTGACAACTATCTAGATCCGCCTGCAAACGATTGCACATCCTCTGAAGTTTTAATGGTCGACAACATTAAAAACCACAGAGACCTTACTGACAATACCCACTTCCAAATCTTTAGTAGTCAACCTTGAACAAATAATTTGGGAACACCTGTCACATTTTGCTCACTTATTTGCTGTAGTCATCATTTGCAGATTTTACCAAATTAATATTGAAGGTATGTCCACGCTTTTTAAAGATTCTTTGCTTCTGTTTAAAGGGTATCTCCACTTACAATTGCTGTAGTGTAGCACCCTAGCCCACCCCAACCGCTATATTGTTTCATTAAAAAGCAGCAGAACTCTACTTACAGTACTTTCAATCCCCCGGCACTCTGATCCACCCTCTGCTTGCCGGAACAACAAGCAGGGGCTTAACTGGTAGCCGCGTCTGTGAATGGCTGAGGAGGCGCCAATCACAAATGTGGCTGCCGACATTGCAGACGCCGGGGGAACAAAGCGATGTAGTAGAGTTCTGCTGCTTTTTTTAATTACTGTATATACTTTTGAGTATAAACCGATTCATTTTACCTTAACAATCATTTCTGAAATCCTTGGCTGATCTGGAAGCTTGAAGGAGCAGATGACAAAATCACAGCCATGGGAAAACAAAAGCTGTCCCTGTAACACACAGAATCCTCTTGATTTCAGTGGGTTAGGCAAAGGCAATTGTTGTCCTGCTCACTCAATCAGCCCAGACTGCAAGAAAAGAGGAAAAAACATAGAAGTAACAGGATTCAACACAGGCATGCACAGAAAGGTATGCAGCCCACATCTGTGTATGGGCTATGTATGGGACTTTCTATGTGGCTGTGTATGGGACTTTCTATGGGGCTGTGTATGGATTTTCTATGGGGAAGTATGGGACTTTCTATGGAACTGTGTATTGGACTTTCTATGGGGCTGTATATGAGGCTTCTAATGGGGGATCTTGCTGTATCTTTTTTTTGAAATTCAATTTTAAAAAATACCCTTCAAAAATAAAGATCATTCTCAATCAAATTAATTAAGCTATCTGTGGTGCCCTCTTTCCTATGAATTCCCTAAGCACCTAATTACTTTGCTAATTTGTTTGTGCAGGCAGGCCACAGTTTTATTCTAGGCTATTGTTCATGGTACCTGCTCTCATATGTACTAGACTGTGATGCCATTATGGCTTCTGGCTGGTATTACCAGATGTTTTAGTGCTTCATTTTGCAACATATTTTTGCTTTTGCTTTAAAGCATTTGCTAATTCAATTTGAAGTTTTTTTGTTAATGGGGCATATTTTGGCTAGAGAGATAAATGTGGTGTTTTATTAAGGTATTCCACCCTTATTTCTATTTTTTAATATGCCTTCCCCTGGTCCCCCAGCCCCACCGCATGGTTTTTATTTTAGAAAGCCCCCCAACTTTTACTTACCTCCCCTCTTTCCTTCGCGCGCTGCCGGCCCTCTGCTTGCGAGAATGCAAGCAGAGGGCGGGACCGGCAGCCAATCACGGACGCGGCTGCCGGTTCATTCAGTGTCAGTGGAGGAAAGGGAGAGGTAAGTAAGAGTTTGGGAGCTTTCTAAAATTAAAAACCTGCGGTTGGGGCTGGGAGAGCAGGGGATTACTATATTACAGGGTTTTATGCTAGGGGGGGTATAGGTAGAACGGAGGGAGAGGGAGGGAGAGGAAGGGGGAGGGAGGGGGAGAAAGCCTGCAGTACGCATGGCAAAAATCGACCTGAGGCCAGGTAGCAGGCAAGCCCTGCTAGCCTCCTGGTGGCAGTTTTTTGGCACTTTGGGGGGGAACTACATGAGAACCTATGGAGCTGGGATGTGAGGTGTATTACACTACACTACATGATGAAGCCAGTAGTTGGGGGGATTATAGTTTTGGGTGGACATGCCCTTTAATAGGGAGTACCATGTATGATATCAGAATGCTCAGGCAAACAAAAATATGATACATTATAAATATCTCTATACTGATAGATAATAAAAAATTAAAACCTTGTACAGAATATTGTTGGCCTTACGGACATGAATCATTGTTTTGGATGACACTCTAACATATAATTCAACCAAAAAATAGCATAGCATTAGACGCGTGTAACTAGATTGGTTATCCTAGAAAACAGAAGTATGAGGTTATTTCTGCAAGGCAAAGTTGGCCAAAGCATTTAAGAACTGCTTATTAAAGAGGATTTGTCAGTGCATGAAAACTATATTACACAAGTTAATATTCATTTTAATACAGTAATAATAGAAAGAAATACACTGCAGTGCCTTAAAGAACTTGCCATATAACTTACAATCCAAGTAACAGAAAAAAAATAAAAAAAATGCCCTTTTATTAATCTCAGTTATAGCAGATATACATGGAAAATAAATGTTTATGTTTTTAACCATATTTTCCCTCACTTTATGTTATCTGTACACTTCTTATTCAATTTTTCTATTTTACCCAGACCCCTCTCTTTTGCATAACGGCTTGATACACAAAAGCAGCTCTAGGACACTCCTTAGGCAAAATTATAATTACATATAGTAAAATTGCTACTGATCTGACTAAATTTAAAATGTCTACCATCATAACCCTAATATTTATTGATGAGTGCTGGTGCATTGTATGAAACCTTTAACCAACTAATAAGTATAGGGGTGACAATATGCAAATATGGGGGTGATAAATTGATATTTCTTTGTATACTCATTGATTTTAAACAATTGTTCCTACTTAAATAAAAATCAAGTGTGACAAACAAACTTCATATCATTTGCTACACCTTCTGAATAAACAGTTCTCCATGGTTGTATATACACATTATAAATGCGGTTTATTGTAAGTTAGATGTGCAGCTATAATCATTCCTTTGTCTAATCAACAATGCTGAAAGACCTTAAAAGGTTGCTGATTTTACATACCAATACAATACAATTTTTTGACATACAATATCAAATGCTGAACTAGGGCATCCCAAGACAATATGGGGGTTTAGTTGCATGTTTATGATAAGATAGTTTTTCATTTTATGATTATAAAACAAATATATCAAAATTTTTACAAATAAAGTGTTATTTGTGTAGTATTTGTGTAATGCTGCTCCATGTTTAGTTGTTTATTAAATTGTGATTCTAATCAAGAATTCTGTTAAAGTAAAAGTTCTAAGGGCAAATTCATTTCATACATGCCCCATGAACAGAGCTGCAGGGATTGGAAACGAATAAACTGTAGCACAGCTCTGTGCAAATTCTGCATTTATCAATAAGGTACTAAGGGGACGGTGGAGATAGAGTAAGAAATATAATGATGTCCTAGGGAACCCCCTCACACCGCTAAGATCAGGGTCCCCATCTCTACCAGAGAGGGATGTCGAATTTTGGCACACCATTTGTGCCAATAACCGTGTGCCCTCCCAGATGTTTAAAAAAACTACAACTCCCAATTCCCTGGCTTCCCCCTGTAGTTGAGGATGCTGGGAACTGTAGTTTTTCCAAACATCTGGGAAAAAACTACACGGTTGAGCAATCCCTGTACTTAATCCGCCAGTTTGGATAAGTGACTATAAACAAAAACCACTCCAGAAGAGTCCTTTTGTTACACTGAGCAAACTTTAATTATGGTAGAAAAAGAGGGATGACAAAAACACCATCAAATAGAACATTCAAAAACATACCCGGATATCCCTTCAATTCTCAGCACAAGTGGAAACCGTTTCCAAGGTTGTTGTGACGCGTCCTGATTCGTCAGCTAACAGTACAAGGACCTCTCGTCGCCACTATGCGCCAATGCGCAAGTAATTTTGCAGTAGATGACTTTTGTATGCCGATGTCGGTAAACTACAGTGTGAACTGGATTAGTGACTTGCAACATGGTGCATTATCCGGCATCCTGCGAGGGGCACTACATTCCCCCTGGAAACTGCTTCAGAAAGATGGGCGGAAGTGGCCAGACAGCGTAGCTGTAAACAAATGGGACTGATTCAGGATGTCTGTAGCTGTAAGGGAACCTTGATTAGGGCCCAGTGTTATGCCGTAAGCCTTGGTCTCCGGGTCATAACTTCTGTGTACCTGGCAACTGGAGAAGGTGGATCCGTTCCACTGGTTGTGTTGCCAGTCTATATTGTGGGGCTCATTATAGGAATCCACTATGTATTTGTAACTCCAAAATGGAGGTACACATGTACTGACTGGTGTCATGGAAATCATCATTTTAAATTGTGTAATAATCTAAACTATAACCAGAGGGCAGCCATTTAAATTTATCACTGTTAATTAGGTAAGTATATAAAGGAAATCAGCTTTATTTTAATGTCTGCCTGTATTATGGGGTGTATTATCAATGTGTTTCTGGTTCACTCCTATTTCTTATATTCATTAACCTCCTTTCTTGAACCCTACATAGCACCTTTTGCACTTCTTTGCATTATTCTTTTCTTCACTCGTCTGCATGTTGTGGTTTTCACATCATGGTCCCTTACTATTCCTGTTCTTAGTATTATTATTTGTGGTTTTAGATAAAGCGCTTTCCAATTACATGTATACATCTTCAATCAGGAGCCCTACCTTTAAAGTCTACATCAAACACATTATTTGACAACATACACAACCTATCAGTATGTCTTTTATGATTGTAGGGGACACCCAGAGGCTGGAGAAAACCCACACATAGCACGGGAGGATAGAGAATACAAACCTTCGAATGTGGAATCGAACTCAGACTTTAGCGTTGCAAGTGCTTAGTGTCAACCCACTGAGCCACTGTGCTGTTTTCTGTCAACTAAGGGCTAGACATCACACTTGCACCATTCTACGCACATTGACATTGCGCGTCTGTTTACGCATGAGAATTCTTCAACAATGTGGGGGCCACACTGTGTTTTTGCATTGTAATCAGTGTTTTTAAGGTCATGAAATCACAGGATTTTTTTTTTGTGAACACATGCAATCTGTTAACGTATTGTTGGGCCCTGTGCTGTTCACAATTTCATGGCGATTTCATGTGTGGTGTGGCCACAGCCTTCGCATTCTCAGGTGCTTCTGAAGTGGTTTTTGCGATACGTTAAGTATAGGTAATTCGCATGTCAGTGATGTTATGTGGGTGGCCACACAGTATGTGCTGCTACCGTTCGGAGCCATGTGATCACTGTTTTTTGTGCAGATCGCATGTGCTCCTAGACAGCGAATATTTCGCCAAAAAACACCGAACAACTGCATTGCGATTGCACCTTTCATACACGCTCTGTGTCAGCGAGGCACCACTACAATGCACAATCGCGCACAGCAAGCGCGTGTTGTGCATGTGTTTTGAATATAATATAAAACCGCATGCATTGTTGTAAAAAATGCACCACAACGCGTATTGCGCAACAAGATTCTCCATAATTGGCGAAATCCACGGGCAAAAAAATCGACGCGAAAATCGTTGGAAAAAAAAAAAAAACATGCTAGTGTGGCCTAATCTATGTTTGTAATTTCAGAAGGAAAGCAAGTAAAAAAATAGGATATATAAATGCCTACCCTGCTAACCGTAGTCTGAGTGGTTTTGACTTTTTGATATGGATTCTTCTTTATACGTCTACTCTTGTGAAAAAAGGTGCACTCTCTATTAAGAATAAACGTTCATGAAAGTTGTATGTTTCTCAACATTTTTTATAAACTTTTGATATGACATGTATTTTTTAATTTCCATGTTTCTGTATGCGTTGGTGCATACACCACAAAGGCATGGTTTATTGGCTGGGTAATTTTCTACTTATGAACAATACCAATATCTCTTTGGGGAATCTTAAACATTTAGTTCACTAATAACCAACCCTGAGCTGCAAAAACCAATAATAAGGTAACAAACTTTCATGTTTACATAGCAAACTACATTAATTAATAACCTGTTTACCTTTATTAAATTACCTTTTTTTAATATTTGACTGAGCTATTTCATTTTTATCAGACAACTGTGGATGGTGCCTATTTTACAGCGTAGACGTGTAAGTAAGGATGTGTTGGTATTTCTATTTTAGCATTTGTGTTGATGATTGATGTTGCAAACTTTCTGCTTTCAAAAAAACAGTGGCTGCTCTGACAAATGAACATGGGAAATGTTTTATTCATTGTTTTTTGTTATATGTAAATTTAATGATAGTCCATTTATGAAAGATAATGCTATTTACCCGCACCTTGTTAAACATGTTTTTTATCAATGGGATCTTAAGAGAGAGACTGCCATGTTCTATCTAATACCTTTAGGCGGCCTGCATGGTCCAGTAGTTCTGGAATATGCATGGCCACAGTGAAAAATAAAGGATAACTTGTCCATTTCTCTGCCCACTTTCCGGATTAGTTGGGCAGGTACTATTTTAAGCATGAGATTGTGTAAAAACTTCTGTTAACAGAAGGCTCTGCAACATTAAAATACTAGTGATACATCAAGCAGTTGCTGGACTAATGTGTGAGGGAAAATGTGTGTTTATCTTGGCATTGTCTTTAACAATTGTGGTTCAGAAACACAGACTTTCATTTTTTTATTTTTAACAGCTAGTGTTCTTTTGTTTTGTTGTTTTTTCTTATCCTTTTAATGGTCTCTGCTTACCAATGGCCATAAGTTGGATTGCTCTGAAGATCCCGACATTGCATTTATGTTGACCGTTGCCAGCGAAGCTATGAAGCTTTGTTATCTACAACTTCATGATTTTTTTTTGAACTACCTAACAAATCGTGTCCGAATCTTGCATCAAGACTTGAAGCCAAAGACCAGCAAAGCATCTACCATCCTTTATGCTGTTGTTCCTGTTTGGGCAATGGGAGAGGAAAGTATAGAAACAAATTAAAAAAATATGAGGAAGGACACTTTGAAGGACGCATTACACTCTGAAAATGAAACATTCATTTAAAGGGGAAGTTCGTGCAAATACATGTGCTTTCAGAAAAAAGAGCAGAATTTTTCATCCCCAATGACCTAATCTACCCAATTACGCATTGTGTCTCTGTTAAATAATGGCAACCGAAATACCGACTTACTGTTGACAGGACCCCTAGTAGAGACGTTATGGTCTTGCCCTTGCCCAGCGCCTGGGTTGATTGTGATCAGTTGCTCATAGAGATGTGAGCAACTTTTAACCCGTCCAACAGCCAATCAGTAGAAATTATGTGTGAGGACATTCCAAGGAAGTGGTGCATCCTGGGAAGAAGAAGGCGCCGTATCGAACCTCGAAATGTCATGCACTAATGTCAACAGCAGGGAATAGCAAAGGGTAAATCAACTTGATTTTTTTCAAATGGGAGCAGAATATGAGAATAACTAAAAAGGCATTTACACAAACGTAAAAACAAATTTAACAAATATTGATAATTCCACTGAACTGCCCTTGTAAATGTTAATTCTAATGGAGACAGAGCAGGTTAACATTTAAAAAAAAAGCAATGGTCATTTTGGAGTGTTGTTCCCTTAATGGGAGTATTTTTGATTGAATGTTTTAAATACCCACGAGCACAGTTAACATTTTATATGTACATGTTGGCCTATTGTGGTATATATTTTTGTTGTATGTGCTATGGTTGGGTAGGTGTGCGTTCATCTTTCCAATAAATGTTTTTTCTGTAATCTATGCACTGGTGTGTGCACATACAACGTCTGCATAACTGGGTATATAGTGCACATATATGAAAACATTCTAGCTGTAGCAGGTGGTTATATAGAATAGGAATGGGCAAATCCATGTTTCATTTGCCCAATGCAGACAAACCTTGCACTTTCCTGTGGCCACACACACCTGAACATTATAAATAAACCAAACTCTTGCTTTCTGTACTATACACAAACTCCTGCACATTGTGCCTCAAGCATGCTATTGGACCCCCCCAATGCAAAAATACCATGCACTTTGTATGCCTCACAGTGTGCTGCACCCCCCATACTAAACCTCTGTAATATAATAATCCCCCCCCCATTCACCATTCCTGCAACCCTACATAATTACCTATTTCTGGTAATAATAACAGTGAAGTGAAACCACCGGAAATAGCCGAGGCGCACATGGTATATTGACAGTGTCTCAATAGCCTGTCATGACAGTCTAATGTCACGACAATAGCATACAAGTACATATGTCCTGTTTTAATAATAAAAAAAAGAAGGGCTCAATAATAAGTGTAATATAGAGTGCACCACACCAACACAAATCCCCCTCATCCCCCGTCGAAACAAGTCAAAAGCCCATGTCTATATTTAACCCCACCCCCCAGCATTGATTAGGAATGCACATAAAATGAGAAAATCTGCTTGTTCTAAAACAGTTAGAAACTTCCATACAGTGGTTTAGAAACCTACACAGGTAAAATCTACCGCATTTGCAATCTTCAAAAAAATTCCTTAATTTAATGTGCTACACTTGGGGCAATACTACAACCGTTAAATCGAGTGATTGGGCCAATTAATATTTGAAGAACACCGATAGGAATCAGACCCCCACCTACCCTGACAATCTCTACAATTATGAAATACTGTTTTGGGTCCCTTAACATTTTCAGCACATGCCAATTAGTGGAATTGTCAGGTGCTAACTTTATCTACCGGATATACCAGCACAAATTATTATTAACATGGACTGTGCCAAACTATAATGAAAAAAAACTTGACTAAATGATGTCTTTTTTTTTTTTTGTACATTTCAATTCAGCAGATGATAGTTTTACCCACGGTACATACATTTTCATTTCCCGTCCCCCCGTGTCCTATATATATTACCGGCATTTCCCATAAATGAGAACTCAGACAGGCCAACTCTTAGATTATGACTATTTGAAAACATGCGATTAGGTAGCTCTGTACTTATTGGAAGGACATTCCATTTCGTCTACTGTGGCATTCTACCCCTAAAATGCCTGCTACCAATACATCTAGCTGTGCCTATAACCATATCGGGTACGCCTTTTTTAAATGTTATTTTGCTGGACCTTTAACCAAAAGTTATTTTGTGTGTGTAGATCGTTCATTCTTCAAAACACCCATTTTGCTGTTTTTAATAGCGTCACGTAAGAGTATAAGATGCTATAACGGGTTCATGTTTCTTCTTGTTTTGACCTTTTCCTTGTGGAAAGAAATGGTTGTGATTATAAGAAAAATGCCACCATTATAGTTACCTCTCCCACTTACTACTCCGTTCGCAAGGAAAAACAACGACATATTTGCATTCCTTGAGTATTAGAAAATATGGTCTGGATTTCTTATTTTACTGTAAACTGATGATGCCCCCCTGTATCCATGTGACGAGTAAGATGGTGTAAAGAAGCTACTGTAAGCAAAAAACATTGACTCTTTTTAGAAATAAATTGTGACTGCTGCCCTCCCCTAGAGAAGTGATCTCAGGGTTGATATTTCAAGCAAGGAAGAAAGCAGTCTTTTACCTAACCCTAACTTTTAAGGATAACACAACTCCATTACAAAATCACCTAAGATCAGGGCCCCTTTACTAGATGCCACAGACCGAGAACAGTGAAAAATGTTGACTAGGAATTGGGCATATTACCCACTTGCTTCGCTAATCACCGTCCGCTACCCTAAATATGATGCTCTTAGTAAGGGTATCTGAAACCCCTTATACTGATCGGGTGATCATGAACTGAAAGGATAGCACAGCCAACCAGCACCAGGCTCAAATTCAGAAGCAGGAAGTGGGAGGAATGTGCTTTCCCGTTAAGGAAAAGTAGCCTGTACTCAAGCTATCTTTCTGGATACAGTTTTTCAAATGTATTGATTTCTTTGCAGTTCAGTGTACTGTGTTTAATGTAAGCTGGGGGTGCTTCAATATACTGTGGTCGGCCATGTACAACTGTATTGCTTTGGACATTATGCCCTTTATTTTCTAATGTGTTTACAGTTTCTCTTGACAATCAGCAGTTAAAAAGTACAGACCTTTCTTGAATGTTTGCAGTATTATTCATGTAGTTATCCAACACTAAGAAGCAAGTAAAAATTGATAATGCCACAAGCACGTTTATTATATGTACCTTTATAAAACATTTGCACATTCTGCTGCAAAACAAGACAATATGGAGTTTGACAAGATTTTAAAACAATTTCCTTACATACAAATTGTCAATACTATCTGATCAAGAACAGTTACTGTAGTAGAATAGCACAAGATCATAATTTTTACACATGAAGTATACTGTTTGTGCTACTGGAGGTTAAATTGTTAAAAATATGTGGATAATTTTTTTATATATACCATAATAAAACGTAATCGCCTTATCCTAACAGTACTCACTTTTACCCGTAAACTGCTTCTGGACAAATAAGGTGTTAAACCATTGTATCTAAAATAGTAATCATGAAATGTTTTTTAAACACAAATGTATTTTGCAGACAGATGATAAACTTTAAAACAGCATTTTTTTCATCCAATTTCCACATATATGTTTAAATTCAAAATTAAAACAAATTCAAAAATGAATTGCTCATAAAATACTAAAGAATTTAAATATGTCTTTAATCTATACCCAACCCCCATCAGGGTCAACCTTTAAATGCAAATGCACACATATCCGTATCATTGTGAAGGATGTGTCCGGTGGCTCATATATATATATATAGAATGTATAAAACGGTGGAGCACTCACATGTCTTAGTTCTCAGCAGCGTGTTTATTCAAAACTTAGGTAGTATATATATATATATATATTTTTTTTTTTTTATTTTTTTATTTAGAAACCAATACTCATTATTTATAAACAGCTGTAACCTTTATATAATATACAATCCATGAATGATAAAGCTGTTTCAGCGACATTCAATTTTTACTGTTGAATTGGCATGGTAGGAATTTTGAATAATAAACGTTTAATAACAAACATAAACAGAACAAGAGATATTTCAGTGTCAGAGGAGTGGTCATTTGTATTGGAGTACAGATTCTGCCTATATGGAACCCCCTGTTACAAACCGATTGTGACCATTACTTATTATAATGAATGTTTGAAAGTATATAGTAAAATAGTTAACGTCTGTCTTTTCAGGATATGTCAGCTTTCCGGAGTAATATGGAGAAGGAGACTTTAGCTTAGAAAAATGCCTGGACCTATGTGTTATATAACAATGCATCACAACTGGTAGAACATTACTTTCTTACATTTAACAACATTTTGCATGCCAACCTATGTCAGAAAAATATACCTGCCTCTTCCCTCCAGTTAGAGAACAATTCTTGCTCCAATGAAAATACATTTCACACTGTGCAAGTTACTTTACTTTTTTTTTTTTGCTTTATAATGGTCCTTACATATGAATTTCATGCACCATTACAGAGTTTGACATTACTAAGGCCTATTTTGTGGTGAAATGATTGTTTATACAATTCCAATCACAGACTGCAACCATATTGGCTGCTTGGGGTTGTTACCCACTGATCTAAAAATCAAAACTTCTGTCTTGGTCCTGAATTTGGCAAATGAGCTTATTGCCAACATGTGTTTTATAGCAGGCTTGCTGCTTAAGTGTAATTAAGTTTTATAGTATTAAGTTAAGTTTTAGATCATGCTGCTGCTTAAGTATCGCAAGGTTGAAATACAAGTGTTTGTTTCGATAGACTGCGTGATATTGCTGGCCCATCCAATCAAATGAAGACACATGGATTTTTTTTTTGATTTTGTTTTTTTTTTAACTATTTGTGATGTTATATGATTAGAAGGGAAATGAAAAATTTTTTGCCTGCCTTAATGTACAGTGAAATATGTAAGTCCACTGCTTTCTTATGGAAGTCCCTGTTGGTCTAAAGAAAGAGTTTAAGTTGAGCACTTAGTTATAAGACTACTTTGATATTATAACTTGCTTCAAACCAGTTGTACACTTCTACGTCCAGTTCAGATATCATACCCAACGTAAATATCATACTAAACAGGGTAGTGCCTCGCTGCGCTCTCAACGACTGATGGCACAGTATCACATCTGACGTTTTTTAAAATATCAAACATAATATAAAGGGAGGGAGGCCCCCCCCTACCATGTCATTAGGCATTATTAATTACAATAATCCACAAATTCTCTCCTAGTTAGTGAAATTGACTTTATAAAGATGTCTCAACTCTTCTATACTATACTAAATACCCCCCTAAAACCACCTAAACACAAGCCACAAACCTAAAAAAAGTTAATTGGGGGAAGGGGAATGTTTCAAATGATTCAGTCATATCACGCACATATCCTATTTATTCAGCATGTCAATGTCGATTTGCTTTATTATATTGCATGTATTCAAAGTACTTATATCACATCCTAACTTTCGAAAATGATCCAGACTATAGATTAAATCAATTCAAATATGATAGTGTCCTATTCGGACGCTATTATGGTAGCTACGGGGTCTCACACTATATTTGCATGTAAATGTCACAGGACCTACAATGTCTTTATTTCGGGACCTCTATTACATACTTCTGTTTGATCCTTATTTTATACGATTAAATATATCATGCCCTTACATGTAATATACACAAATAGTATGGCCCGTAACTTTGAACATGTTGGTCATTTAGCGCTATATCAGACCTCTTGAAGCCTGTATTACCAATGTTCCAAGGATTTAAGAGCTTATCCCTTCGCGGCATTACTATAGGTGTAGCAAATTCTCCACACCCACTTATTACTGACCCTCCCGTTGCATGCAAGCAACCCCACACTTTCCTTTGACGTCCTTCTGTTGTCTCCACCATGCATCCTCTGCCTAGGAATAGCGTTTCTCTGTCTCTAGACAAACTATCGTGCCATCAGATTTCTTCCCTCCATTGAACCACGCCACGTACGTTTCGTCATAACTTTGACTTCGTCAGTAGCGTAACTGCATAGTGTACTCTCCTTTTTTAAGCTAGTGCATCATAAAGCTCCGCCTGTGGTTGTCATGGAGTGTACTGATGTATTGTTTATAACTGGGCCATTACTTATATAGTAGTATAGAGGAGAACATAATCTTTAATATCCTCCTATTGTTGTTATTTTACCCATTCCTTATTATACTTTCTTGATCAATTTATACGTTATAGACCTGGGCATCTATTCTAACCTAGATGTTTGTTTAGCATTACTATATAAGCAAGCTCTTACTATCATTACTTAAGTTTGATTACTGGAATAAGATTTAAAGAATCTTTATTTCTGCTATTTTGATGGTTATATTGATCTTCATTCCATTACCGTTCCTAAATTAACAAAAACACTTAAGCTGTTATCTTCATTCAATCATTTGGGCTTAGTGTCCCCATTTGTAATTCCCCTTAACTCTTTCTGGAGTAGAATTTTTTCTTATTCCTCCTCCTCTTATTCCTAAGGACACTTTTTTCTATTTCCTCCAAATCCATTACATATGGTTTTCACGTGTTGTTGAATTACATGTTTAGCTACGCTACTCCTTTTTTCCTCCTGTTTAATAATTTCCTAACCTGTTTTCTTGTATTCTCTGCGACATATGTCCTTCGTTTTTCCATCTATGATTTCCCACATTTGCAAGATATTAATGTAATCATATTCGTTGATTGACAATGTTATTAGTTGTTTTCACCGCATACTTTTTGCCCATTTATTTGCAAAATCTTTCTTTGAGTATTATACATGCATAATTGCATTTCCACATCTTCGTTTCCTACTGTTTTTGGAACTCCTACTATCCTTCTATTGATACATTCTCGTCTTCATTTTAAAGTGGACTCTTACATAACATATCTTTTAGGGAAGGAGCTTTCTGCTGTTATTGTCGGTCTTGCACCTACGTTCAGGTCGGGGTTCTTCTGCTAATAAGTACATTTTGTTGAAGGCCTTCTAGTTTCCTCCCCCATTTTGAGTTGTATTTCGAAATTATGCGTCTGGGTTGTTCTTTTTTCTCCTCCCCCATTTTTCGGTCTCTATGTAGATTCTGTGTCTGTTTTTCCTTTCTTGCTTTAGCTCTTGCTTTGTTTAGTAAGGGCCGTTTATAACCCCTCTGGTTGAATTGTTTCTAACCATCTTAGTTTTCTTGACCTTCAAAACTTATTATTATAAGACTCCATATCATAGACCGCCTCTCCGCTGCTTGCTCACGTAAAGAGAGAAATGCCCCTGAGCAGAAGTGGGACTGAATCCCAGGAGAGAAGATTCATAACTTACCCCCGATCTCTCACTCTAGCTCCTCCTCGAGAGATTCGTAGTGATATGACGAACTTTGCATAGAATGCAAAGTTGTGTCATGACCTGTCAGAGGTTTTGCGGCTGAGAAGCAAGAAGATGGTAAAATTCTGAATCTTCTCTCCTAGCCTCTGCAGTCCTGTTCTTCAATTAACTGAATAGCAAACCTATTTTACCAGTGGAGATATCCTTTATTGTTTTGTTTATACATGAGCTGTAACAATAATTTTTGTTGTTCAATGCAGTCCCCTTGCATTCACTTGGATTTTTTTTTTTACTAGTTGCTATTTATTGCCTTTTCTGTTTTATAAAGTACTGAAAGAGAACTAAAACCCAATTCAACCTGTTGGCAAGTTTTCTGTGGTGTTGAAAAGGTTGTCTTTGCCATCTGTTGGTGAGTATATATAACAAACTACAGTATTATCTTCATTATACTGTGAATCGCGCTCTTTACGTTCACTCCTATTATAACCTTATGCTGTATGTCAAAACCAAAAGTGCCAGAACTTAATGCTACACACCCCAATTTTCTGACTGTAGCCTAGAAACAGCAGATGAGAATGATTCATTGTCCCCTTCTTATTTATTTCAAACCAAATATTTTCTGTGGTGAAATAACTAAAACATTCAGTACAGAAAACCTAGCAGTTCTTTCACTATCACACTTCACACCATCTTACCATTCCTTCACACACATGAAGACATAATAACTCCTTGGATAGACCAGCTCTTTGCACCCAAGTGGTGCACTAAATACTAATATAGACTTGTGGAACATCAATTTTAATCGTCCCGTAACTCCTTGGAGTAATGAAATATAAACAACATAACTGAGTAACATACACTCATACACAGACCCTACAAATTTGGAGCAAACTGGCCCACTTAAGGAATAGTTTACTCTCAAGTGAACTATTCCTTTCAATATTTGATAGAAGCCCGGTGGTTAAGGAGCTTATGCCTTACCTCCCGTTTCTTCAATCCATAGCGCAGGGTCCAAGAACAAAGATAAGAAGAAACTTAATTTTGCACGATCCACAACGACCACACTTAAATCCTCCGACTGCTTCTCTGCCTTGACAGCTATAGCTTGCCTGCTTGCTGCCAACAGAGGGGGCACATGGATTAGGACCGTAGCAGTTTTAGGTACAAAGCATAGAAGTAATAAGAGTAGCAGAGAGGAGGTAAGTATAAATTGTCCTTTAAAAAAGCAAAGCTTCTCTGTCACGGCATGTGCTAATTGATTCAGCATTAAGATCACGAAAAGGGAAACTAAGCATATAGCCGTCTGTAGCTGCTGTCTGTGTACTGTATTCCCCAATGTAAGCTAACTGTACCTAAATAAATCAATTCCAAAGCCACTCCATAACACACACACACACAACACACACAACACTCCCCTTTAAACTCCTACACTAAATGAAAATCTCACTTGATTCAAGCATTATTACAGCTGCCAGTGCTGCTTACCTCCATAGCAAAAGCATTTTTCACATTAACTAGAACACAAAATCCATCCTGGGTGAATGCTATTGCGGTATGAGGGCACAGATCCATCTCCACTGCCATGCTCTAACACTCTAGCTGTGCCTCAGTTTTGGGAGGGGGTTGGATACAGAGAAAGAGAAATGCATAATACGAGGGAGTAGCTGAACCGGACATGAGGAGAAAGCAAAATAACAAAGTGTATAAAGGTGATACCTTTATGGCTAACTAAGATAATCATAGCAAGCTTTTCAGAATCATTCTACGATTATAATTAATACTGCCAGCATCAAGACAGAAATGGCAATCATCTGTAGAGACATTGGGACATTTTAATTACATTGACTTCCTTTCACTTCACACTTCAGTACCTTACCACTAGTATATCAGCCCTTTGATCCACATTATCTTGTACCTTATCTGTTAGTCTTTGCGACCCCCTTTTTACTTTAATCACCTTCCACCCTGATATCCCTTTTTTTGGTTATTGAAACTATGAGCCAAATATCCCGAGAGCACCACAGCTTCATGTATTCACTTGAAAAGGAACTAGAATGTTCTGAAAGCTTTGATAGGCTTCTCTTAGTTATCACTTTTGTTATTTTTATTTCAAAGGGTTACACACTGTAACATTTTGACTGGCTAACACGGTACACACCACCTTTCCCTGTGAGAGCAAAAAAGAGATCAAGTTCCTGGCAGCATTAATATAGAAAAGGCTAAGTATTTTTTCACTTTATTGTCCCCAGACTTGTAATCTGTGTACAAGTGGCTGTACCCTGGTATCTTTACAAGTAACAGTAGTAAAGCTATTTTATGCTGAACTTTACTGAAAATTTTGGGGTTTTTTTAATGTTAACTTTCAGTATTTTTGCAGGGGGACAGCTTCTCCATCATGAAAATCATCTAGTACTAGTGACATACCATACATATTCAATATTTAAGATTTTCGTTTTTTTTTTTTTTTTTTTTTTTTTTTTTTTTTTTTAGTATTGTGTGTAGAAGCAAAAAGAAAAAGGCTTTTTCTATAATGAATTGTTTTATATTTGTTTGGAAGCAGTGCAATCATATTTGGATTAGAAAATACATTACTGCCATACCGAGTCAAACACACAAATTAACCAACAAAAATGCGCACAAACAAACAGCACCCATTACTTTACTATATAAATGTCTGCTTGCTTTGAAATAAAAGTGAGACATACTTGTGCCTATTTTGTTTTTTACAGAATGTACATGAAGGCCATTTTCATGTTAAAACATCCACCACAACTGGGTTTTCAAAAATGATTTGGGACAATAAAAAAAATACAGAAATACTGTAAATAAAAAGATATATAATCCTACCTGTAATCTTCTCACTGAGAAATGTAAAAGGTCCAGTGTCATTCTCCCCGTCATTTAGAACATAACAAATGTTCATGTTGTCAATGTCCTGTTTAATAACAGCAACAAAAACATTATTCAAACAAAACCACAATGAACCAATACCCACCTTCCTCTCAGGGGCGTAATACTAGTGGGAGGGGGGTACACTACTGCTTACAACTTCTGGCGGGTAATTGGAACGGTCACCCCCCCCCCCCCCCCCAACTCACATTGGGCTGCCAGATGGATAGTCAGTGTAGTAAGTCCTTGGATGCTGTCAGTCATCAGGGGCACAAAACCGACTATGATTGAATTATATTTTTTTATTCATATATTTGCATTGGAACTAACAAGCAATTGCCTTTTTCATATCCTAGTTTGTAAAATTACTACTACTTTACTGCCCCAAAATATAAACCAATACTTTATGTTAGGCTGTTGTTAAATCTCATTACCCACCATGATAGTGGCTTATCTCCAATATTTCCTCCTAGAATACATGCAAAAGTGTCCCTTACACATTTCTTCCATTTATTTTCCACTACCCAAGAATCACTACCAACAAACTGTGATTTATTCTCTTTACCATTGATCTAACAAGGGACTTTTGTTTACCTATAACATAGCCATGAGTGAAGAGCCTACCTTTGTGTAATGTCCTGGTGGTGTTTTTCCCATGCTCCATATTGAACAAGATACCCCCTGGTTAGTCTTCAGAATTTTGTATGTAAGTTATTTATGTAGGGCTATCCTCTCGATCTTCTGCTTTAAGGATTTGCGGTATTATGAATCCAAGATGAACCAGATTGGAGACGTCTACGTTATGGCTCCCTGTTAACATAACTCTGGGGGAACGCCATTCAAGAGTATAATATACGATTACTTCTGGATCTGGGTAATCCTGGTCTTATAGTTTGCGTTCTGGAGAACATAAAACTCAGCATGGTGTTCCCTCAGTACAGTTGAAAAAAACTATCTTCTAAGGATCTCACTGCGCTCATGCTTATAGCTAAGAGTATTCTCGTTTAAGTCCTGCTTTAGTAAAAGTAGTCACTGGCGTGGCTGTTGTTGAACACAATTTGACCATGGAGAGGTCCCGACTCAGTGATGGTGAAGCGTAGAGTAACTGTCCGGGGTGTCCCTGTCCTCCCACCCTGAGCTCAACAAGGACTGATCTTTTGACTTCTCCCTCTGTAACCGTTATATCCGTTACAGCGAGAACTGGCTTCTTATTGTCCAAATCTGTAATTGAGATCCTAAATGTACGAAAGACTGGGTTATATCCACTGTTTACATGACAATTCAAGCTGTCCATGGTCATCTCTCTTCACAGTGTGGATTTATAAATCTTGTTCCCAGCCAACTGGATTTGTGGTAAGATGAGGATGGTGGAACACCCAGGGTATCTGTTGCTCTCTCATGTGTACCCACGACTTGGGCTCTGGTGATGATAAACCTGAGTTTTCATCTGGACTGTTATGTCACTGGTGCTGGAAAGGTCAGTGGTCATGTTAACCATCCCCCCCCTCTTGTCATGTACCTCCTTTGTTAATATATCTGGGAAAACTATATCAATACCGACAATGGAAAATAAAAGTATCGTCCAATTAAGGGTTAACCCCATCTGTAATGTCAATTTGAAAAGGTCACACATACCTTCTGTCCTAAGGGTATAATATATGAACCTTTATCAACATCATCCTGAGTGAAGTTTCATTCCCAAGATACGTTCGAGGACTTTCCTATCCTGTCCAGGTGCTGAAGGAGCCCTTGGCTGGGACCACAAACCGAACATATAGGTCAAGAATTATCAATCAGAATCTAAATCAGTGGCCTTTAGAATCTTATTGGAATCTCACTTTCTCCCCTATGGGTCATCTCTAGTCCATCATTGAGCCATCCTTGGAGTCTCATCATCCACTGGATAACATAATAGAACTTTACTTTCCACTGTGTGTTCTCCATCGTCACAATGATTTTCAAAATAGTCTTCTTTGGTTTCTTGTTCATCGTGCTCATATACACATTAGAGCTTTCTCTATCTCCTGCAATGTGAATTCAGTATAGGTACAGTGCCTCCTGATTGCTGTATCATCATCCTACCATGTTGTGGAGGTCTGATATGATAAAGACAAGATCTTCAGGTGGTTGGTCCCCATCTGCAGCATTGAGGATTGGGGTTCAATCACAAGACTCATTCCTTCCATGATATAAATTCCCTGGTGAAGATTTCTGGTTTTCTCATCATGGTGGGAATGATAACTATGGGAAAAAGAAAGTTGGGAATAACTAACACCTCAGAGCAGCGAAGGTGAAATCTGTCTTCCTGAGCTCTACCCTTGGTAGAAACTCTGCACATATATATGTGTCCCAGGTGGATATCTCTGAGTGAAAAGCACTAATTGGTGTTCCAGACCTCGACCCTTTTGAGCCAGTGAGCTGGTGAAATGTTGTCCACATACCCAAATGAGGTTGAACTATCAATAGTGCACAAGATCTCTTCTTTAGGGCTATCCCTCATCTACATCCAGGTTTTTTGTAGGGTGATCACATTTTTGTCACCTTCAAGAACAGAGAATTTGTTCTTTAAAGTTACCACTGGACTTTCACTGTCTACTGGTAAGATAGTGACTTGGAACCTCCCCCCCTCACCTTGTTTCCTCCCAATGCCCATTCATCAGAAGAATCAGAAATTGTGAGATTGAAGGAGTCATGTTTGTTTGAGAGCCCTATTTCTCCTGATGTGTGTTTTGTATGTAACCCACCATTAAGAGGTCTCTTGAGAAATCTCTCAGAGGGCAATCCCTGTACCATATTCTTCCTTCCTCATAGGCGTTCTTCTACAATGAGTGTGAGCATCAAGTCATCAATGTTGGGTCAGTGCCTTGAAATTACATTGGTGGTAATATCAGTTTCTCTCCTCTCGCGAACTTCAATAAATATCCTAGAAGTCCCCAGGAAGCATCAAGGTGGGCACCTCATCATTCTATTTGGCATTACTTAATCGTGATTGTATAGCACTTCATGCCCACCAATCACTGACCACAAGGGAGCAAGAGTCAGGGACTGTCTCCTCTCCATATGTAAGGTGAGTGTACCCAGCCCTGGTATATATCGTTTATGCAAGGGACTCGCCCCAAAGACAATTGTCACCCCTTGATACTGTAAATCTCCATGTATTGGGGCTTCAATAAGCACAAGATAAGGTTTGTAAATGTCAGTGTCTTGGTCAGGTTGCATCTAGTTCTGATTTGCTCAGTGTAAGGAGCCTCTTTCTGGCACAGTGAAACCCGTGTTGATGATCCAGAGGTTTATTATCCACTGGATGCAGTAGTATGGTGAATGTGCCTTGCACTAATTTCTCTCGCAGTCTTCCCACAGTATAGTTAAATTGCAGCACCCTAGGAACTATCCCTAATTCTTTCTCGGTGGCTTTAAGAAATCTTGTGATAATTAATCTGGGCTTGTGTAATTGTTTCAACTTCAATATCCTGGTGGTCACTGAGCACAATCGGACCTGTCGGGAAGGTTTATTTGATCTATGTCCCTGGGGTGGCTGGCAATGGTACCTAGTGTCACCATCATCTTATCCTGGTCTGTGTAGCCGCAAGTACTTCCTATTGAAGGGGGTTACCTCGTACTCCTTGACAGTCCATAGTGGGTTGACCCTTTATACAATCCTGGAGAAACCATCGTCAACAGGTCAATTCGTACAGTGAATATCTGCTCTTCTGACTGGTTTGGTGGATCATTGTCATCCAGCACCACGACAGCACCCTGCCATTAACACTATGGTGTTTGTGCCCACCCACATGTCTGTGTGGCAAGCTTTCCTCCAGATATCTTCTGATGCCATCTGTGACCACACTCTCATAGCATCCTTTCATGTTTGCAGGTAAAGTCCAGCCATCCTCCCCTGGTTCATTGGGTTGCCTTAAGAACCATCTCGCTAGAGATGTAACGGGCTCCTGTAGCACAAGTGTGGTGGAGTCCTGTGAGTCACAATGTCTGTATGCGCTGATCATCAGGGGGAAATAGAGCCAGACCTTTCTCATGCAAGTGTACCCAGTGTTGGCATTGAGGACCGGGGGTTGGTCATTGTAGGGAACACTGTGATGATAGCAGTTCCCCCCTGGTGTTTGCCGTCCTCCAGTCTAAGGATAAGGTTGTCACTGTAGTGTCGGTACCGATCATGTTGTTAAATCACCACCCGAGTGCAGCTGTTTCGGGCTAAAGGTGAAACCATCGTGGCCACGGATGGAGGCGCGCTCTCGGTGTCTGCGAGATACAGTCGTCCGTGTCTCAGCCCATAATGACTGACTCTGTCCGGCTTCTTCTAGGTTGTTCCCAGCACTTATAACAGATGTCATGCCGGACCGTGGGTCGGACAGGGTCGGGACTGACCCTCCAGCAGTTGGAGTCCGGAGTTGCGAGTTGCCAGTGGGGCCAGTGTGTTTCATTGTTTTCACCAGCAATCACAAAGGCGAAGGGGCGATAGGAGCGCCTTCGGTCTATGACCCGCATTTTCCAACTGCAAGATGCGCTCCTGCACCCATTCACTGCTCGGGGCGGGTAGGAAGCCCTCAGCTCCGCCAGGGTCCCTCTGGGAGAGAGGCAATGGGCAGGTCTTGATCGTCGGTGCTGATGAGATAACCCATGTGCTCGTGCCCGGGTGACCGGTCACTTTAAAGATGAGGTCGCCCCTGTCGGACTCCCGGTCCTCGCTTGCCAACATGTCTGGGGTGATGGTCTGTAGCACGAACGATACCACCCTCCATCATCATCATAGACACAAAGTCTGGGACTGGGGGGTGTAATTGTCCGCCGCCCCCTTGATCTGGACAGTGCATGTGGAGTTCTCCATGCCTGGACACCCCGTGCCTATCCTGACTTGCACCCTCATTGGCACATAGTCCCTGTTGGCGAGTTATGGGGCCATGTGCTGGTACCGGAACCCCGAACCGTGAACATGTGAACGTCCATGGTTTCATTGGGGTCGGGTAGACATTGAGGAGGTCCCGTACCTGGGGACTTCCCCCTGTACCTATCAGAGACGGTCACCTGTCAAGGTCTCCTTGGCAGGAATCATGGAGAAGCCCAGTACCTTGTTATCTATGGGGGCACTGAGCCCCCCACAGCAGTCTCCACTCCAGATCGGTAGGTTCCTGGTCACTATGTCCATCTGCCGTAGGTCACCTCAACCTCCAGGACAAAGGCAACAACCCAGGAGCTGTGTGTTTGCGAGTCGTATTTCAGCTGCATCTTCCACCCGGTCAGTGGAGTGACTGCGGGACCCCAGGGGCTGTACTGGACCTGCCCGGGAACCGAACTCACATGGGAACCGTGTAGGGGATAAGGACCCGGGCGACAGGGACAGAGGATCATTGTGCCATACGGTGAGAAGACACCGATCCCCGCGCTGGACCTGGATCACGAGGTCATGGACTGGGTTCCACATACACTGATCTGCCAGGGAACACGGACCCCACGGTATAGCGATGATGAATGTTACCGGGACTGATAATACGATCGGGGCTCCCCTCGGGCTCCACTGTTTGCGAATGAAAGTAACAAATTCAACGGGACACAGAACAGGTCCATCCCTGTACAGGCTACGACCGGATCCTGCCACTGATCACATGGAACCCACACGGCTGTGCAAGGGACACCGGCTGGGAGACTGCAGTAGTGAGGAGGGGTGGTGTGGTAGCTATACCCCGCCCCCATGGAGAGAATGTGCCAGTTAGATCAGCAGTAGACCACCTAATGCCCCTAGTGCAGAGAGATCATTCACTTCTACTACCTATTAATCTGCTCTCTATCTATCTATCTATAAACTATCTATCTATCTATCTATCTCCATATCTGTCTGTCTATCTCCATGTCTGTCTCGCGACTGTCCTATCTGTCTATCTATCTATCTATCTATCATCTATCTTATCTATCTATCTATCTATCTATCTATCTATCTTATCTATCTATCTATCTATCATCTGTCTATCATATCTATCTGTCTGTCTACTCCATGTCTGTCTGTCTATCTCTCTCCATATTTTGTCTGTCTTCCCTGTCTGTCCTGTCCTATCATCTATCTATCTTCTATCTATATCCATATCTGTCTCAGTCTATCTCCATACTGTCTATCTTAATCATTTATCTATCTTTTCTTTCTTTCTTTCTATATCCTCTGTCTATCTCCATATCTTGTCCGTATCTATCTTATTCCGTCTATCTGTCTGTCTATTCATTATTCGTCCTTCCCTCCCTATACATATCTATCTATCTAATCTATCTTGCTATGCTATATGAATGTGATATGATGATATGTGTATGTCGCGGGGTTTTTTGTCACTGTATGACCGCGGCCCATAAATGTACAACCACGACTGCACATTTATGGGCGAATCTTTCGTAAATGGTTGAATACCATTGGCAATGGTATACTATGGGTGACATAAATCTATTAACTGCATAATGATCATTAAAGGCACAGTATTGCTAGCTTTTATAATATGGCCATACAGGTGGGTTTTAAATATGCTGCCATTTGTCTGAATTTTGCCTTTATGCCACCCCTATTTAATTAAACTACCCGCATTACCAGATTGGAGACGTCTAAGTGTATGGCTCCCTTGTTAACAGTAATCTGGGGACGCCATTGTCAAGAGATAATATACGGATCTTCATGGTCTGGGGTATCCTGGTCTTATAGGTTTGCTTCTGGGAGAACATAAAACTCAGCATGTGTCCCATCAGGACAGTGAGGGAAAACTACTTCTAAGGTCTCACTCGCCATCATGCTTATAGTCTAATGAATTCTCGTTTAAGTCCTCTGCTTAGTAATAGTCACTGCTGGCTGTTGTTGAACACAATTTGACCATGGAGAGGTACCTCAGTGATGGTGAAGCGTAGAAACTGTCAGGGGTGTCCCGTCCTCCACACTGAGCTCAAAAGGACTGATCAGTTTGACTTCTCCCTCTGTAAACCGTTATAACCTCCGTTTACAGCGAGAACTGGCTTCTTATTGTCCACATCTGTAATTGAGAATCCTAATGTACGAAAGACTGGTTATATCCATCTGTTTACATGAAATTCAAAGCTGTCCTGGTTTATCTCATCTTCGCAGTGTGGATGTAGTAAATCTTGTGCCCAGCCAACTGGAGTTGTGTAAAGGATGAGATGGGAACACCAGGGGTATCTGTGCTCTCTAGGTGACCACGACTTGGGGCTCTGGTGATGATAACCTGAGGTTTTCATCTGGGACTGTTAATGTCACGGTGCTGAGAAGGTCAGTGGTCAATGTTACTTTACCCCCCCTCTTTCAATGTAACTCCTTTGTTAATAAATCTGGGAAAACTATATCAATACCGACAATGGAAATATAAAAGTACATCTGTCAATTAAGGGTTAACCCCATCTGTAATGTCAAATTTGAAAGGTCACACATACCTTCTTGTCCTAAATGGGTATATAATATATGGAACCTTTATCAACATCATCCTGAGTGAAGTTCATTCCCAAGGATACGTTACGAAGGAACTTTCCTATCCTTGTCCAGGTGCGAAGGAGCCCTTGGCTGGGACCAAACGAACAATATAGGTCAAAACTTATCCATCAGAACTATCAGTGGCCTAGAATCTTATTGTGTAATCTCACTTGTCTCCCCTATGTCAGTCCTCTAGTCCTCATTGATGGCCATCCTTGGATCTCATATCCACTGGATAACAATATAGAACTTTACTTTCCACTGTGTGGTTCCCATCTGTCACAATGATTTCAAAATAGTCTTCTTTGGTTTCTGTGTCATCGTGCTCAATACACATTAGAATGCTTTCTTTCTATCTCCTGCAAGTGAAATTCAGTATAGGTACAGTGCCTCCTGATTGCTGTAGCATCATCCTACCATGTTGTGGAGGTCTGGATTGATAAAGACAGATCTTCAGGTGGTTGGTCCCCATCTGCAGCATTGAGGATGGGGTGTCAATCACAAGACTCATTCCTTCCATGACTATAATTCCCTGGGTAAGATTTCTGGTTTCTCATCATTGGTGGAATGATAACTATGGGAAAAAGAAAAGTTGGGAAGAACTAACACCATCAAGCAGCGAAGGTGAATCTGTCCTTCCTGAGGCTCTATCCCTGGTAGAAACTCTGGCACATAATATATGTGTCCCAGGTGGATATCTCTGTATTGAAAAAAGCACTTAATTGGTGTTCCAGACCTAGACCTTTCTGAGCCGGAGTCGGTGAAATGTTGTCCACATACCCAAATGAAGGTTGAAACTATATAGTGCACAAGATCTCTTCTTAGGGCTATCCTATCATCTACATCCAGGTTTTTTGTAGGTGATCACATTTTTGTCACCTTAAGAACAGAGAATTTGTTCTTTAAAGTTACCACTGGACTTTCATCACTGTCACTGGTAAGATGTGACTTGGAACCTCACCCCCCTCACCTGTTTTCCTCCCATGCCCATTCATCAGGAGTCAGAATTGTGAGATTGAGGATTCTGTTGTGTTTGGAAGCCCTATTTCTCCTGATGTGGTTTGTATGTAACATCACCATTAGAAGGTCTCGTTGAGAAAAATCTCTCAGAGGGAAATCCACTGACCAATATTTCTCCTTATAGGAGGTTCTTCTAACAATGATTGAGCATCAAGTCATCAATGTCTGGGTCAGTGCCTTGAATTACATTGGTGGTAATATCATTTCTCCCTCCTCGAGAACTTCAATAAATGATCCATAGAATCCCCCAGGAAGCATCAAGGTGGGCACCTCATCATCTATTGGATTTAACTTTAATCCTGATTGGTAATAGGCACTTCAAGCACACCATCACTGACCACAAGGGAGCAAGAGTCAGGGACCTGTCCCTCTCCATTATGAGGTAAGTGGACCCAGCCCTGGTATATATCGTTTAGTGGCAAGAGGACTCGCGCAAAGACATTGTCACCCCTTGATACTGTAAAATCTCCATGTATTGGGGCTTCAGATAAGCTAAAGATAATGTTGTAAATGTCAGTGTCTTGGTCAGTTGCATCTAGTTCTGATTTGCTCAGTGGAAGGAGCCTCTTTCTGGCACAGTGAAACCCGTGTTGATGATCTCAGGAGGTTTATTATCCACTGGTGCAGTAGTATGGTGGAATGTGCTTGCACTGAATTTCCTCGCAGTCTTCCACAGTATATTTAAATTGCAGCACCCTAGGAACTATCCCTAATTCTTTCTCTGGTGGCTTATAGAAATCTGTGATAATTAATCTGGGCTTGTGTGAATTGTTTCACTTCAATATCCTGGTGGTCACTGAGCACAATCTGACTGTCAGGGAAGGGTTATTTGGATCTATGTCCCTGGGTGGCTGTGCAATGTTTACCTGAGGTCACCATCATCTGTATCCTGGTCTGTGTAGCGCAAGTACTTCCTATTGAAGGGGGTTACCATCGTACTCCTTGACAGTATGTGTAGGGTTGACCCTTTATACATCCTGGAGAAACATCTTCAACAGGGTCAATTCGTACAGTGAATATCTGCTCTTCTGACTGGTTGGTGGATCATTGTCATCCAGCACCAGAACGACACCCTGCCCTAGTACACTATGGGTGTTTGCCCACCCACATGTCCGTAGTGCAAGCTTTCCATCCAGGATATCTTTCTGATGCCAATCTGTGACCACACTCTCATACATCCCTTCATGTGGCAGGTAAGTCCAGCCATCCTCCCCTGTTGTTCATTGGTTGCCTTAATACCATCTCGCCTAGAGATGTACTGGGCTCCTGTGAGCACAAAAGTGGATGGTGAGTCCCCTGTGAGTCATGTCTGTAGCGCTGAGCATCAGGGGAAATAAGAGCCGACCTTTCTCATGCAGTGTAGCCCAGTGTTGGCAATTGAGACCGGGGTGGTCATCTGTAGGGAACACTGGTGATGGTAAAGCATCCACCTGGTGTTTGCCGTCCCATTCTAAGGATAAGGTTGTCACTGTAGGTCTCGGTACCATCATGTTGGTAATCACCAGCCCGGAGTGCACTGTTTCGGGCTAAAGGTGAACCATCGTGGCCACGGATGAGGCTGCTCTCCGTGTCTGTGAGATACAGTCGCCCTGTGTCTCAGCCCATCAATGACTCTGGATCCGGACTTCTTCTAGGTTGTCCCCATCACTTATACGAGATGGTCAGTGCCGGACCGTGGGTCGAGACAGGGGTCGGGACTGACCCTCCAGCAGTTGGAGTCCGGAGTTGCGATTGCCAGTGGGGCCAGTTTGTTCATTGGTTTCAACCACAATCACAAAGGCGAAGGGGTCGGAGGAGGCGCCTTCGGGGTCTTATACCCGCATTTTCCAACTGCAAGATGCGCTCCTGCCCCTATTCACTGCTCGGGGGCTGTAGGCAACCCTCAGCTCCGCCAGGTCCCTCTGGGTAAAGAGGCAATGGGCAGGTTTCTGATCGTCGGTGCTGATGAGATAACCCCCGATGTGCTCGGCTCCGGGTGACCGGTCCGTTAAGATGAGGTCGCCCCTGTCGACTCCAGGTCCTCGCTGCCAACATGTCTGGGGTGAGGGCTGTGAGCACGACACTGATCCACCCCCATCATCACAATAGACCAAAGCTGGGACGGGGGGGTGTATTGTCCCCGCCCCCTCTGATCTGGACAGCATGTGGAAGTTCTCTGCCCTGGGACACCCCGTGCCTATCACTGACTTGCACCCTCATTGGCACATAGTCCCTCGTTGGGCGAGTTTTATGGGCCCATGTGGCTGGTACCGGAACCCCGAACCGGTGAACATGTGACAGTCCTTTGCATTGGGGTCGGGTAGACATTGAGGAGGTGCCCGTACCTGGGGGACTCCCCCTGTACCTATCAGGACGGTCCACCGTGCAGGTCCCTTTGAGGATCATAGGGAAGCCCAGTACCTTGTTATCTATGGGGCACTGAGCCCCCCCACAGCTCCACTACAAGCGGTAGGTTCCCTGGTCACTAGGTCCATCTGCCGGTAGGTCACCTCAACCTCCAGGAAAAGGGCACACACCCAGGAGGCTGTTGGCGAGTCGTATTTCAGCTGCATCTTCACCCGTCAGTGACGGACTGCGGACCCCAGGTGCTGTACTGGACCTGCCCGGGACCGAACTCAACTGGGAACCGTGTAGGGGGATAAGTGACCCGGGCAGCAGGGACAGAGGATCATTGGCCAGTACGGTGAGAAGACAACCGATCCCCGGGCTGGACCTGGATCACGAGGTCATGGACTGGTCCACATACACTGATCTGCCATAGGAACACGGACCCCCACGGTTAGCGATGATGATGTTACGGGACTGGATAATACGATCGGGGCTCCCCTCGGCTCCACTGTTGCGAATGATAAGTAACAAGTCAACGGGACCCAGGAACAGGTCCATCCCTGTACAGGCTACAGACCGGGAGTCACTGCCACTGATCATGAACCCACACGGCTGTGTGCAAGGCACACCGGCTGGGAGACTGCAGGTAAGTGAGGAGGGGTGGGTGGGAGCTTTAACCCGCCCCCCATGGGAGATGTGCCCGTTAGATCAGCACAGAGACCACCTAATGCCCCTATGCAGAGATGATCATTCACTTCTCCTACCTATTAATCTCTCCTCTATCTATCTATCTATAAACTATCTTCTATCTAGCTATCCCATATCTGTCTGTCTAATCTCCATGTCTGTCTCCGTCCTGTCTATCTTTCTATCTATCTATCTATCTATCTAATCTATCTATCTATCTTCTATCTATCTATCTTTATCTATCTTCCATATCTGTCTGTCTGTCTATCTCCATGTCTGTCTGTCTATCTCTCTCCATATTTGTTGTCTCCCTGTCTGTCTGTCTATCATCTATCTATCTTTCTATCTATAACCATATCTGCTGTTCAGTCTATCCCATATCTGGTCTATCTCATTTATCTATCTTTCTTTCTTTCTGTCTATATCCCTATCTGTCTATCTCCATATCTGTCTGTCTATCTATCTATCTAATATCCGCCCTACTGTCTGTCTATTCATTATTCGTCCTCCCTCCTATTACATTCTATCTCTCTATCGACTATGCTATCTATGTGATATGTGAATGATGATATGTTATGTCGCGGGTTTTTGTCACTGTATGACCGCGGCCATAAATTACACCACGACTGCACATTTATGGCGAATCTTCGTAAATGGTTTGAATACCATTGCAATGGTATACTAGGGTGATCATAAATCTATTAACTGCATAATGATCATTAAAGGCACAGTATTGCTAGCTTTTTATAAATATGGCCCATTACAGTGGGGTGTATAAATATGCTGCCATTTGTTCTGAATGTGCCTTTATGCTCAACCTATTTAAATTACTACCCGCATTATCGTATTGGATCACCTGTGTTACATTTCTTTCAGCCCCTTTCACTGATTATTTTGCATATTAAGAGCATGGTTCACCCCTGTCACAGTGTGATTGACAGCTAGCACCTGGAAGAATGGGGAGGGACCGCAGATTTCAAGACAAATACTTCTTTCAGGAACAGAGTATTTTAAAAGTAGGGGTTTGGGGGTCCCGTTGAGCTGTAAAAAAAAGTTTGTCAGGGGAAGAAACGGGCCCTTTAGAATATATAATGTTAAAAGGGAAAGTTAATTGTTCAGTCAATGAATTCCAGAATAAAGATGGCTGTTAAAAGTGATCACTAATAACTGAATGACTATGGTCCATAGCCTTGTGATGTAATTGTCCATATCAATATATTTTTTTTATACAATCCAATTTACTGGAACTTTTGGACCCATCCCCAAAAACTTAAGGTCCCACAATGCTCCCCCGGAACCAGTTTACTGGCTTTGTGTATTATGTTTCTGATCCTATGTATCCATTTTTCAAACAATCGCTTGTATTACTTTGAGACTAGTTGTTCCATTCCTGTCCATTTACACTTTGATTTAAGTCTACATAAGGCTGGTTCCACTATGTGCGTGGGACTATGCATGGCGTTTGTAAGTGCGATTCGCAATACGGCGGCTTTGCGTAACTCAGGAAAAGGGCAATGAGCAGACAAATGCACCTAAATATGTGTTCTGGTTTTACCCTCCAATTCTTTGGAAAAATTCTAATGCGAACATTTGTACACAATGAAAAAACAATTGCAATGCAAATGCGGACAAGACAAAATATGCACACAAATCTGCAAACACTGCGTCTCATTTAAAATCACCTACGTTAGGGCTAGGCACCACTGTCGCGATTTTGGGTGCGATTGTGAATTTGCGTTCCGCATTTTAAATCGCAATCGCCTGGCTTTTTTTCTATATGTAACAAAAAATGCATGCTCAAGGGCAAACAAAATTGCACTCTGTGGGCGATTGCATTGCAGTGTGCCGTGGCCCTTATTGACTTTAATGCACAGCACTTACACACAACGGTATCTACCATATATAGCTTTGTGCCTTCAAACCTTTTACACTGTGGCACGCTTAATTCTCACAACTTTATAGTATTTACAGGTCACAATGTATTTATAAAATATCATATAACCAATTTACAGGGTTATTCAATAAAAGTTCTTATTTAAAAGGTGCTATTTTTTGCCACAAACCAATCAGATGTTAGCTTTCAAATGTTAAATAAGTTTTTGATTGGGTTGGGCAAAAATTAGCACCATTTTTAAACGATAAGAACTTTTTATTGAATCTCCGGTTAGTGTCTGTAGCACAACCTTGTTTATTATTATGGTGTAAAACATTTATAGTGAAATGTGACAAACTGGTCGTAATATTTTCTGTAGTGAAAATGTAGAGAACAATAAATCGCCGCTCTTACTCCAATGTGTTTATCTCTAAAGCTAGTAAAGCTAGGTTACACAGGATACGATAATTTTGGCCCCAACCGACTTTCAGTGTGTTTCGTTCTCGGTCGGGCTGAATTATTGCATGCGTATTTTTGCATCCTTGATCGACCTCTTAACCATTTGTTAGTCTAAATAACGGAAGAAGCAACGATCGACGGTCGGAAAATCCCAACCGATCATGCGGTCCTCTATGGACACACCGATTGGTCGTGCCTAACTGTCAGACATGGCTACCGACAGTCCTTCCTCCTGTGCCGACCGGTCAAAAGCATCGAACGACAGTTAGGAGGAAGGATTGTAATATGTGTACCCACCTTAAGACTCATTTTTTACCAAGCCCATCTTGGTACTGGACAGGTTATTGAAAAAAAAGTGTTTGCCCTAGGCATGCTCGACACAACTCACTAAGTTCGATTCTTGTGCGCTTTTCGTTTGCGCATGCGCGATTTCGCCATTTTTCGTTATGGAAACGCATGTGTTAACGCCCATATGGGACCCATGCGTTACCAAAATGCAACGGATGTGCAGTGAAAATCACTGGGATTTTCACATTCCCACTAGTTCCATTATAACTAAATCGCATCCATCACGAGCGCAAATGCGCCAAAAACACGTAAGTGGGGCCTAGACTGTAATTAGTCTGATTTTTCTAAATCTTCCTCCAAACATCCATCTCTCTATTTTGAGCTATTACGTTGTAACAAGAAAAACAGGAAATTAATACTAAATATTCTTCCATTTAGTAGACGTTGACCTATCAAATCTAAGTTGTCTGTGAGATAGAGGAGCCCTGTCTGTGAGAGAATAATCACAACATAAAGGGTGCTGGAAGTGCACTGGGGCCTTGCAGATCGCCCACCTGAAAGACTTATTGTAGTGGGCTTGAGAACGGTTGAGACAATACTCCTCGAGTGCCAGCGCTATGCTCTCTATTCTTGTTGAAGGACCTGAGTTTCTTACACTAACAACAAAGATTTATAAGATAAATAACATTATGTTGGGTTGCCTCATGTTAACAAATGGTTTATGATTATTAGCAGAATCGTTTTCATGATTTTTCACATACTGCAGTTTGAGGTTTCTAAATGTCCCATATAACAAAGAACTAGTTTACCTAAAGAGCCAATAACTGTTATTTTTATGGCTGCCTACCTACCCCTGGTAGGAGTCAAGTTAGTTGAATCGCAATCTCACAGCTTCTCTATCCTTCACTGGTCTCTTATTACAACAACTGTGGATACTTTCACCCAAATCAGCACTAAAAACCCATACTTACAGTGTAATATTGGGTTCAAGGGTTTCCACTGATTTTAACTGAAAAATTTAAAGCAACCTTAAAAAAATGATTACGTTAAAAAAACAGCTCCAAACATAGAACAGATATAGTTCAGTTTACATTTGAACAATCCAAATAAATAGATATCCATTGCCATTTAAGCACTGCACATGTGTAGCCATTGCAAATTTCAGAATTTTCTTTTCTATAGATTGCCTGCCAAGCATGGTCATTTATTCTCACTGGTTCTCAGTATACAGTCATTTAAAAGGCTGTAAATATTACAAGGAATGTGTTAATACATGGTACACAGGCAGAATGGCCAGTGTTGGATGTAATTGGTCACCAAGCAATGAATTTGGGCAAAATCACTGGACTGGGTTCAAATGAGCAGATCCCTTGCTACTCCCTGAACCACTGAATATCAATAGAACTATAGTAAAGAGTATACTGAAATTGCATCATTAAGGTTGCCCAGCACATATAAATAAGCAAAAAGGTCAGATTTCCCAGAACGTCCATGCAAACGGCATTATTGTAGAAATTGGTTAAAAACCATGGTTATGTTGATTTTCCTTTAGATTTCCAGGCAATCTAGCATTTACTTGGATTTATGACCTCACAACTTACATATAGGGTAAGGGTGTCCGAATTTCATTTTGTTCTTTTTCCCCCCGAAAGGTCAGTCCACCCTCAAATGAAAAATGTGGGGACTTACCCCCAAACTGAAAGATACAAGAACTGACCTGAATGCTGGCTTTGTCCAGTTACCCCTGTTTCCTGCTTCTTCCCTTTAGCAACTGTTCAGTTTGACATTCACAGCCAATGAATGAATGCTATTACTTTTATCTGCTTCCTCTGAGCATGTGCAAGCCAAACCACTCAGAAGCTTGGAGAGTAGTGGAAGGACAGGTTAGTATATCCTACATCTTTCAGATTTAGCTATATACTAAGTTTTTCTTTGTAGAGTATTGAATCCCAAAAAGGAAAAATAATTTTTAAAACAATGGCAAGTTTCTGTGGGCCGACACAACCTCTCCCCATCGCTTTCTACTGTAGTTCTGCGAGCAGCACATTTTTCACACCCAACCAACCCCAAGTTTGCCCTAGACCCCAAAACCAGAGCTCCAAAGTTCTGATCTTTGTCCCAGTCAGACTATGCTTCTCTAAAATCCAGACTTGTTTATGGGAAGATGCACTCTGCAAGAAGCGTTGTCAGACCAAGGGGAGGGAGGGGGGGGTTATTTACTACTGTGATTATATTGATGAGTTTGATTTTTTTAACCTAGAAAGAAAAAAAAAAAAATAAGATGGAAATTATTCTTCCCCAAGCACATAGTACCCAAACTACACTGTTAATTACCATGAAAGAACTATTATTTTCATAGCTGATTTGCTGTGAAAGACCACAGAACTGCATAGGGTCAATTGATTGTCAGTAAGGAAAAGGTTCATAATCCTAAATAAAAAACTCTTGAAATGCTACAGCAGTGTGATAGGCGATTTATCACTGTTGTAAATTATACCCATGTTTGCAGCAACATGTTGAAACAAGAGAGCTTTAAATACTTTTCATTACTACAAGGGGCGCTGACATTAATATATCCATTGACTGCATCTATCAACATTTAACAACTTTTCCACTTTAAATGATCCAACTAATTTGCTTACATCTAATTAACGTTTAAATAGCTAAATCAAATCTAATTTACTATGCTTATGCTGAAGATCTCCTTTCAAATCATATTATTGTGTGATTTATATAGCACCCCAACATCTTCCGTAGCGCTTTAACAATTAGATGTATACATTTACATCAGACCCTGCCTGCCCCGCGAAGACTTACAATCTAAGGAAACATATCAATCTACCTAAAAAGGTAATTCTTAAAAAAAAAATTGATGCAAATGCGATCTGTTAATTGGATCGCTTGTGCTCCATTTGCGCACCATTACTCATTTCCGGGGCAATTGGGTGCTTTACAGTGTGGCCCTTAAACACCCTTATATGGGCAACTAAGGTAAAAAACTAACCCTTTACCTTTTTCCTTTTTGGGAAATGAAATACTGTCCAGGCCAGGTCCCACTAGTCCTTTTTAACGGACATACCTATTTTTACATCTGGCCGCCATTCAGTCACATCACAAAAAAAGTCAAAAAACAAATTGAACCATTAAAAAAGTTCACCCCTAAAATAATTACACATAAAAAAAGGAAAGTCCCACCCCCCAAAACTACAATAATTTCTACTGATCTACGTTCCCAGTAGTTTTCATTGAAATTGAGACAACTGTACTGTGCATTACTCCGTTTGCGTTAATGCACAGGAAATTTTTGACATTATACAATCTGAAATGGCCCTTATTTAACTGCTTATAAATTAGGGATGGTGTTCTCCTGATGAAAAGGAAAGCCACTTTCTACTTACCACACATTCCTTCAGATCCCGAAGATATATATTTCATTAGGAAGAAAATCTCTTGTGTTGTAGGAGAAAAGGAGTTTCCCCCCCCCCCCATTATTTTCCTCGTAAGGTGCTAAAGTAAGACACTGTTCACACAGAGGAAGAATTTGCTGTGGATTGGAGGATTGTTTCAATCCCCAGTATCTGTATGAACCCTTGTCTGACAGTGTGTCTTTGTTTAGAAATGGATTTATTTATGTATGATGATTACAGCAGTTACAACACATCAAAGAGACCTCGAAATGTACTGGACTAATAAAGACTTTAGGAATGTTACAGATTATTTAACCACATTCTGTGTAGTGATCACAATATGCAATGTTTTCCCATTAGCTATTTTCTAAGCATATAACAAAACACAATATTGCCAATTGTTTTCATTTTACTATTACGGTAATGGTACTTATTTGTAGTCATCAAAAAAATCTGTTTAAACTTCCTTTAACTTGCTAGTTGTTTATTATCAAGCAGCATTAGTGGGATGAAAGAAAGTGCATCTTAAGGAAATTACTGAAAAAGACTGCAAGTGATTGCTGTGGAAATTCAATGTAAATTTATACTGTACAGTAAGAGACCCGAATTTCACACGAAATGTCCTTTTTTTTTGCCACAGTTTTTGAGACATATTTTTTGAAAAGCTTTTGTGAACCAGGATATTTTATTTTAGTTTTTGTGAACATTGCTTGATTTCACGTGCGATTTCGTTGCGTTTGCAACATGCAGTTTTTTCATTAAGAGTGGAAAATGCATGCGATTGCGATTTAAAATGCAGAACGCAAATTGCCAAGCACATCGCCCCCGAAAACGCGTGTTTTCGGTGCGTTGCTGCGATTCCAATGATTTGAAAAAAAAACGCAGCATGTGTCCTAGCCCTAACAAGAACAAAAACAGCTTTCCCTTTCTGCTTTCTGAAGTTGGCTTCTTAATTAGAGGGAGATTCAATAAAAGTTCTTATCGTTAAAAATGGTGCTAATTTTGCCCCAATCAATCAGATCTTATTTAACATTTGAAAGCTAACATCTGATTGGTTTGGGCAAAATTAGCACCATTTTAAACGATAAGAACGTTTATTGAATAACCCCGTAGGTTTTTATTCAGATTAGTGTTTTTCTTATTCGCAGGCTGAAGTTGGTTTCTTCTTATTCAGATATAAACATCTATAATATCCCTATCACTGCAAAGTTTCCTACTGTAAACTTTGACTGAACAAGATGTCTAAAATCCTGAAAATTCTTCTGGCATTTAGCACACGCAAAGTGGTGAATTCTGCTGGCACTGAAAGGGTTAAGTAGATTATGGGCAGCGCTGCGGCTGCAGGAAAGTCCGTGTCTCGGCTTTTCGGGGGGGGCGCAAGAAAGCCCGCATGTCGGCTACGGGGCGGAAGGAAAGAGCACATCTCAGCTACAGGGCAGGGAAGCGCATAGTCTCTGCAACAAACCGAGTATTTGGGGCTCAGGGAAGCACATGGCGTTGGTTATGGTGGTTCGTGTGTGGGGATCAGGGAAGCAAATATGTTGGTAAAGGGTTTCAGGGGCATGGGGGGCAAGGAAGTGCACGGTCTTGGCTACGGGGGTTCAGGTACACGGGGCGCAGGGAAGCACAGTCTTGGCTATGGAGGTTTAGGAGTGTGGGGCACAGTTTAGAGTATGGCATTTGTAATTGGGTTTCAGGTATGTGGGGCAGGGGGACGCACATTGTGTTGGTTATGGGGGTTTAGTAGTGTGGGGCACAGGTTAGCGCATTGTGTTTGTAATGGGGTTTTATAAACATAAAAGAAAAGTAATCCTGCACAAGCCTAGTTCAAGCCAATCAATGTATAAAACGCTGGGTGCCAAATGGCAGACTGAGGCAATCAACACGTCACCAGACGAGACAAATCTAAGCCCTGACCAACTTTGCGTGATCCTGTGTACTTTATTGCATTATACACAGGCACATCAAAGTGAACTTTCGGTACTATAGTGTACCTTCTTCAGACAAAAATTTTAACACAATGAATCAATAAAAAAGAACCTTATATAGACCCAGGAGTACATCTTAGGTGACACCTAAGGATCAAAAACACAACAACCAGAATAAATGTGGCATAATCTATACTCATTCATTGCATATTCACCTTACTTAAGGAGCAGGTTCAAAGGCCCCTCACTCACTCATCTAATTCTCCAACTTGCCGTGGAGGCAGACGGCTTAAATTTGGCAGGCTCATTCATTGCACCTTACTTACAAAAGTTAAGCAGGTTTCGTTTTCGAAAAGGCACAGCCCTCTACTCACTCATATCATCACTAATTCTCCAACTTGCCGTGGAGGCAGAAACGGCTTAAATTTGCAGGCTCCTTCATTGCACCTTACTCTACAAAAGCTAAGCGTTTCGTTTCGAAAAGGCAAAGCCCACTCCTCACTCATCACTAATTCTCCAACTTGCCGTGGAGGCAGACGGCTTTAAATTGGCAGCTCATTCAATGCACCTTACTTACAAAATAAGCAGGTTTCGTGTTCGAAAAAGGCAAAGCCCCACTACTCACTCATCACTAATTCTCCACTGCGTGGAGCAGACGGCTAAATTTGGCAGCTCATTCATTCCACCTACTTACAAAAGTTAAGCAGTTTTCGTTTCGAAATTCCACCTGTAACGTGAGTATCTGCTTGCACAGGAACTATGGATCACTGGTTGCCGATTTCAACAAATTTTGTATGCATATACTCCTTTAACCAGTAAAGGGTAACAAATATTTTTTTTTTAGGGTGGGGGTGAATGGGGGGGGGGAATAGAATTTGAACTCCTGCACACCAACGACTGGACCGATTTTATTACCTAAACTTCAGGGTGTTTGCGGGGACTGCTGAGGTGTAAGGGGAAGGGTTTGAGGGTGGACAGAGAGGAATAGTGGGGGGTATTGGGGGCGGAGGGGGGGGCGGACGGGAGGGGTGTGGGGGGTTATTTTCTCTCCACTGTCATCCCCATTACATTCTGTCCTAGCATCAACATTGCAGAAGAGAACGCTCATCCGAACAACCAAGTGCATCCGTTAAAATAACACGAACATGACAATTTTTCTTTGTTGTAATTATAATTACAGCAATCTTGATACATTATTGTCTTCTTACTAAAAGGTTATTTCAATACATCTCCTCTGCGAAGTGCGGGTATTTTGCTAGTATATACAATAAAAAACAATTCTCTTGGACAGAAGCAGGACAGTCACTTTGATGTGCTGTGTATAATGCAATAAATACACAGGATCCCGCAAGTCTGGTGTTCAGGCTTAGATTTGTCTACTGTAATGGGGTTTTCAGGTATGTGGGGCACGAAGCACATTGTTGGCTATGGGTTTTCAGGTTGTGCGCCCAGGACGCACATTGTGTTAGTTTTAGAGGTTCACGTGTGGGGTGGGAAGCACATAGTGTTGGCTATGGGGGTTAAGGTGTGTGTGCACAGGGAAGCACATTGTGTTAGTTATGGAGTTTCATTTGTGGTGCTCGAAGCACATGGTGTTTGGCTATAGTGTTTCAGGTGTGTGAGGACACAGAAGCATATGGCTTTGGCGGTTAAGGTGTGGTGCACAGGAAGCACATGGGTTTAGTTATGGGGGAATGTGTGTGGGGCTCAGGAAACCTATTGCTTTCCTGATTTCCCCACACATACATAACCCCCTAACCACCCCCATGTTCTTCCCCATGAAACACACACCTTACCCCCATAGCCAACACCATGTGCTTCTCTGAGCCCAGCATACGAACCTCCATGTTACAGATTATTTAACCACATTCTGTGTAGTGATCAGAAATATGCAATGTTTCCCATTAGCTATTTTCTAAGCTATAACAAAAACAAATATTGCCAATTGTTTCATTTTACTTTACGGTAATGGTACTTATTGTAGTCATACAAAATCTTTTAAACTCCTTTAACTTGCTATTATGTTATTATCAAGCAGCATTAGTGGGATGAAAAAGTGCATCTTAAAGAAATTACTGAAAAAGACTGCAAGTGATTTGCTGTGGAAATTCATGTAAATTAACTGTACAGTAAGAGACCCGAATTTCACACGAAATGTCCTTTTTTTGCCACAGTTTTTTGAGACTAATATTTTAAAAGCTTTGGAACCGGAGATTTTTATTTAGATTTTTGTGAACATTGCTTGATTCATGTGCGATTTCGTTGCGTTTGCACATGCAATTTTTTCCACTAAGTATTGGAAAAGCATGCGATTGCGATTTAAAAATGCAAACGCAAATTGCAAGCACATACGCACCGAAAACGCGTGTTTTCGGGCGTGCTGCGATTCCAATGATTTGAAAAAAAAAAAACGCAGCAGTGTGGCCTAGCCCTAACAGACAAAAAAACAGCTTTCCTTTCTGCTTTCTTTGAAGTTTGGCTTCTTATTGGAGGGAGATTCAATAAAAGTCTTATCGTTAAAAATGGTGCTAATTTTGCCCCAATCCATCAGATCTTATATAAATTTGAAAGCTAACATCTGATTGGTTGGGGCAAATTAGCACCATTTTAACGATAAGAACTTTTATGAATAACCCCCGTAGGTTTTTATTTCGATAGTTTCTTATTCCTCAGGTGAGTTGGTTTCTTATTCAGATAGAACATCTATAAATATCCCTATTCACTGCAAAGTTTCCTACTTGTAAACTTTGACTGAAAAACCATGTCTAAAATCCTGAAAATTCTCTGGCATTATAGCCACACGCAAAGTGAGTGAATTCGCTGGACTGAAGGGTTAAGTAGATTATGGGCAGCAAACATCGTCGAAGCCTTACTACGGCAGGGAGCGGCAGAGTCTCGGCAACGAACCGAGTATTTGGGGGGGCTCAGGGAGACACATGGCGTTGGTTATGGTGGTTCGTGTGTGGGAACAGGGAAGCACATATGTTGGTAAGGGTTTCAGGGGCAATGGGGGGCAAGGAAGTGCACGGTTCTGGCTACGGGGTTTCAGGTACACACGGGTCGCAGGAAGCACAGTCTTGGCTATGGAGGTTTAGGATGTGGGGCACAGTTTAGAGTATGGCGTTTGTAATTGGGTTTCAGGTATGTGGGGGGCAGGGGACGCACATTGTGTTGGTTATGGGGGTTTAGGTGTGTGGTGCACAGGAAGCACATGGTTTGACTATGGGGGTTTAGTAGTGTGGGGCACAGGTTTAGCGCATTGTGTTTGGTAATGGGTTTCATAACATAAAAGAAAGTAATCCCTCACAAGCCAGTTCAATCCATCAATGTATAAAACGCTGGTGCCAAATGGCAGACTGAGGCAAACAGTCAACAGTACAGAAACAAATCTAAGCCATGCACACCAGAACTTGCGTGATCCTGTGTACTTTATTGCATTATCACAGGCACATCAAAGTGACGTTCGGTACTATAGTGTACCTTCTTCAGACCAAATTTTTAACAATGAATCAATAAAAAAGAACCTTATATAGACCCAGGAGGTAATCTTAGGTGACACCTAGAGAATAAAAACACACAACCACCAGAATAAAAATGTGCAAATCTATACTAATAAAAGGCTCATATCATTGCTCATTTCATTGCACCTTACCTTACAAAAGTTAAGCAGGTTTCGTTTCGAAAGGCAAAGCCCCTCACTCACCTCACTCATCATCATAATTCCCTCACTTGCTGCTGGAGGCAGACGGCTTAAATTTGGCAGGCTCATTCATTGCACCTTACTTACAAAAGTTAAGCAGTTTCGTTTCGAAAAGGCAAGCCCTCACTCACTTCATCACTAATTCTCCACTGTCCGTGCAGGCGAGACGGCTTAAATTTGGCAGGCTCATTCATTGCACCTTACTTACAAATGTTAAGCAGGTTTGTTTCGAAAAGGCAAGCCCATCACTCACTCATCACATTCTCCACTTGCCGTGAGGCAGACGGCTTAATTTGCAGGCCATTCATTCACCTTACTTCAAAAAGCTAAGCAGGTTTCGTTTCGAAAAGGCCAAAGCCCCTACTCACTCATCACTAATTCTCCAACTTGCCGTGGAGGCAGACGCTTTAAATTTGCAGGCTCATTCATTGCACCTTACTTACCAAAGTTAAAGCAGGTTTCGTTTCGAAATTCACACCTGTAACGGGATCATCTGACACTGGCAGCTGCAGACTGGTGGTCCGATTTTCATCCAAACCAAATTTTGTATTCATATACTCGCTTTAACCAGTAAAAGGTTTAACAAAATATTTTTTTTTTTAGGGTGGGGTGAATGGGGGGGGGAATAGAATTTTGAAACTCCTGCACACCAACGACTGGACCGATTTTTTACCTAAACTTCAGGGTGTGCGGGGACTGGCTGATGTGTAAGGGGAAGGGTTTGGAGGGTGGCAGAGAGGAATAGTGGGGGTATTGGGGGCGGACGGGGGGGGGTTTGGGCGGACGGGGGGGGTGTTGGGGGTTTATTTTCTCCACTGTCACATCCCCGATACTGCTGTCCTAGCATCAACATTGCCAGAAGAGAACGCTCATCCGAACACCCAAGTGCATCCGTTAAAATTAACAGCGAAACATGACAGATTTTTCTGTTGTTGTAATTATAATTACAGCAATCTTGATACATTATTGCTTTCTTACTAAAAGGTTATTTCAATACATCTCCGCTGCGAAGTGCGGGTATTTTGCTAGTATATACAATAAAAACACTTCTCTTGGACAAGAACAGGACGTCACTTTTTTTTTTGTTTTATGTGCCTGTGTATATGCAATAA